>MU271511.1:0-36214 GCA_021432655.1 Atractiella rhizophila
ACCGACAATCAATTAATAGAAAACGACCACCCGAAAGGGCTCAACTCGTGATTTGGGCAAATCAAGACCGACCGATTCAAAGGCACTAGGTGCTCTTGCTCTTCGAGTTAGGTTAAAAGCAGCAGGTGTGTCAATCAAGATCTTTTTTCAGTTTGGGCGAGTTGGAGATTTGGCTGAAGAGAGTCGTCTCATACTTCAGGAAATCAGCGCCGTGATCTGTTCATCATCCGCATTCAAATAGGGATCTCATTCATTTTGAAAGAGACGAGACATTGCTTTTTATCCAAACTGAGCACGAAATGTCCCATTTTTTCGCATTGCATAACTCTTTTGCCTTTTATGGCGCGTCTGTGCACAATTCTATGCTCTTCCGGTGGCTGGCAAGCTAGATTTAAAGGCCACAGGTTGCAGAATGATACAGTTGTTTGGACCGAAGTTGAACTTTAATGCTTTAACAATATTTGGCTCGAAGGGACAGTGCATGAACTCTAACAGGTTCGTGTTATCCTGAGTCATGCTAGAGTGAGAATGCGGTTTTATCCGCCCGAGTGCCCAACTGCCAACTGGGGGGCACAGAGAAAGGAGGAATAAAAATACGGAAGGAGTGGCATACCTGAGCTGAATGGCTGGCTTCTTCTCCTCACACTCCCACCACTGAGAACCGTCTTCATATGACATATTGAACCCTTGAAACGAGACACCTCTGTCCGTGAAAGTCGACAGGGGAATTATGGTAAGAAAGTGGCTCCGCAAGAAATGCTACTCGTAAGGATGGACTCGAGCGATATGCAGGAGATGGCAGGAGAGCCGCATCGCGGTTGATAAGGTAAAATGGAAATGTTCGGTGGTCACTGGATTTGAGGACGATCGTAAACTTTGTGCCCAATGCTGACAATTTTATCAAGGCTCTGCATTCTGCCGGACTTGGTCGTCCAATTTAATCTCCGCCGACACCTCTAAACCCTCTAAACTTTATGTCCCGCGTGCTACATAGCTTTCTCTAGAGGTTCTGTGGATCAAAAGGGACTTTTCTTTTCGTTTATATTCAAGGCGTTTGCACTCCTTGTTCTTTCCCCTTGTTCTTTCAGACCGCGATCCCTGCCAGATGCCTTCCATTATTTTGAATAGTCAAATCAAAATAAGAAACAACCAGAAACAACAACTTGAACTAATCGCAGTTAGGCTGGATATCACAAGTCCCGTCGTATTTTCAGTTTCAGGCAACCTAGTCGGACGATTTTGTCTCAAGCCGTTCGTTGAATCAGAACTCACACCCAACTCTCTCAACATCGACATTCAATTTGTATGGTGAGATTACCAAGAATTGACCAGAAGTCCATTCCTTTCACCACCTAGGTACCCTGAAGGTAGCTTAATTCACACTAACTGTTACGAGAAAAAGGTTGTCGACTAATATACATTTTCTGCTAATAAATATTTTTATTGAGATAGAAACTTGCTGGAAATTGTAGGCCGTTTGGTTTGGTTTGTTTGGCAGCAGGCGTCATCAATGCATCATCGTGCATCAATTGACATGCTAATCCCAGGTAATCACGACGAAATCAGGCAAGATGGCAACCTCCTCCTCCAGCCCGGATGTACCCACTGTGAAGTCCTCCTCCATACAAGTACCGGCTCCATCAAATGCCACTCGATCGCACTCAGCCGCTCCGCCAGGCCGCATGCAGCTTGGCGGAGGAGTAAAACTTCCTCCAAGTTTAGTCGCTAAAATGGCAGCGGTGAGGCTACTTTTCCCTCTTCTTGTGAATCCTTCGAGTAATGGGTTGCTGATGTGCATTTCAGGTTGCGAATCGTGGAGGAAACTCTGGTACTTCAGTGTCACAACTGCGCACAGACCAGAAGATCGACCCTTCGCTCCTCCTCAGAAACAAGGCAGCAGCTTCTCCCGTATTGCCTCAAGGGGGCATGGCAAAACGTCGCCTAAATCCAGGATTTACTCTTGCCGATGTGCAGCGGAACGCAGGCATTGACCAAGAAGAATCAGATTCTCTCTCTGGCACTCCCACTGCTGCTGCCAATGGACTTGCTGTCCCTACGCGACGAGGACCTCCGGGAGCATTAAATCTTGGAGGAAAGGGAGGAACACCTTTTCAGAACCTCAGGATTTCGAATGTCGTGTAAGCAAAGGTTCATTGTCTCATGTCGCTAAAGGCGGCGTTAGGGATTTGTCAGGACGCCTCAATTTTGAGAACAAGGCTGTCCTACATGCTAAGGGTGTCGAGTTCACCGGTGGCGCATCTTTCGCAATCAACATGGAGGATCTAGATTTATTGGGAGAACTTGGGAGGGGCAATTACGGCACCGTGCAAAAGGTATATCATAAACCGACTAAGATTACCATGGCTATGAAGGTATGTGCGCATTCCTGCACTTTGGTCTGGGTCATAGATGTGTGTCAGGAAATACGCCTCGAATTGGACGAATCAAAATTGAAAGCCATCATTACTGAGTTAGACATATTACATCGAGCGACCTCTCCGCACATCGTTGATTTTTATGGTGCATTTTTCGTGGAAGGCTGTGTATATTATTGTATGGAGGTCCGTTATCTGTCTTCATACTGGATGTATTCCTGATCAGGAACTAGTTCATGGATGCGAGTCTGGACAAACTCGCTGGTGTCGCGGTCTCGGAGGAAGTCCTCGCTCGAGTAACAAGCTCGATGGTCAAGGGGTTGAAATTTTTAAAGGACGACTTGCAAACAATGCATCGGGGTAGGCTGATCCATATGATTTCAATCAAGCTCACCAAGGACCCAGATGTCAAACCAACAAATGTTCTCATCAATACGTCAGGTCAGGTGAAGTTGTGCGATTTCGGCGTGTCTGGACAGCTGGAGCGCAGTTTAGCGAAAACAAATATTGGATGTCAATCTTACATGGCTGTGCGTCGCTTTCCCTTTCGCTTTCTAATTTCCAGTGCTGACAGGTTATCAGCCCGAACGGATACAAGGCGAATCGGTCGGAAAGCCCTCGACTTACACAGTTTCATCGGACGTTTGGTCGTTGGGACTTTCTCTAATCGAATTCGCCTGTGGACACTACCCCTATCCGCCAGAAACGTATCAAAATGTTTTTGCTCAACTTCAAGCAATCGTCCACGGGGATCCCCCAGAGCTTCCGCCAAAGTATAGTGCAGAAGCTCGGGAGTTTGTCGAAGCCTGTCTGCACAAGATTCCTCATATGCGGCCCACATATGCTCAGCTTTTGGTACACTTCCCTCGCTGTTTTTGGACCGCTCTGATGAAGTGGTGCAACAGGAGCATCCTTTCCTAGTCAAGGACCGAGACAGTACCCCCGACATGGCTGGTTGGGTCCAGAGTGCGCTGAAACGGTCACACAAGGCATCACCTTCTCCCGATACTTCCGCAGCTGCCAAGTCGACGGAAGAATCGTAATCCTCCTATCCTTACTATATCCTGGCGTGTATAACATGTAATTGTCCACCCCCATTTATACAAGAGGGGTAATCTTCAGTTGAGATCTGGCTTTGAAGACCTTCAAGTCAACCTTCATACGAACGATGTTCTCTTCTCTCAGATCGACGTGTTCGGCTTTCAGTTTGTAACATCTAGCAGTTTTATCTCTCAGGCAATTGTCACAAAGATTAAGATGCGAAATGTAAAAGTACTGCAACCAACATCGAAGGCTCTCTTTCGACGCTTCATGAAGTATTTTAAGTGAATTTACTAACCACAAGTTTCTCTTTCTGTATATGGGATCAACAAGGTTTCGACATTTTCTTCTTCAAGAAGAACATCTCTTTACTCTGCCTTGGTCTCTTCCTTCGGAGTGTCCGCTTCACTTTCAGTTTTGGCGGCCTGTCACTCTCTTACCATCAGCGACCTAGACACTGTACAACAAGGCTGACACTGACCGTATCAGTCGTTTCAGCGCTTACCGGAGCTTCTTCCTTCTTTTCTTCCGCAGGAGGAGCTTCCTCCTTCTTTTCTTCAGTCGAGGCAGGAGCGCTGGAGACCGATCCGCTCCCTCCCAAGAGTGCACCATTTGCTTGCTGAGCGGCTTCAAAGGCTGTCTGAAACGTTTTCGCATCTGTCCATGGATCAGGCTAACCGATTCACGAATCCGAGAGGAGAGGACACACTATCGCTATTGGAAAAGCGAACTGCCAACGTCTCAGCGGTCGGGACGACGTTTCCTTCGTTGTCGGGCGACATGTCAGCGGACGTGTTGTAAACCCAGGATCTGTCGGATCCAATGTTGGGTGACAGGGACATCTCTGGGGTGACTGTATCGGCGACGTCATTCACCTCACTTCTCTCAAGCTACGTCGTCACTCACTGTAGTGGTTCGCGCAGATCTTGAGAGTCTTATCTCTACGCATCACGATGCGTTGCTTCTTTGTCTCTTTGTGCTCCAGAATCTTCAAATCACCAGTCCCGCGTTCCTTCCACTCGGAATTAGTCCGATCGAAGCGGAAGAGTTTCGCCCTCCTACACGAACCCACTGTTGTGAGTGACAGACTTATATCAGAGGGAAAGAAGGACGGACATCTTGAAGAGCACATTTTCATCCTCCTCATTTGTTTTGAGATCTGTCAAAGTCTCAAGTTTGACAACGGGCTCGAAGTTGACGTTAGCCTCCTCTTCGACTGCTGGAGTGTTCTAGTCAACGGACTCGCATCAGCCATCCCCTATCAATCTGGTTAAAATCTCACTTCGTTATCGGCCATGGTATCGATTTTACAAAGTCGTGAAATGGACGCGTTTCTTGGTTGATCAGTGCGAGTCTGCAAAATCCAAACTCACTGCCCACCGGCGTTCCAAACAAACCAGGCCCAACAATGCACAACCCCCTTGCTGGCCTATGGAACCATCGGTTGAAGGTGTACCGCGCTCAGTGTTGATCCCTTCAGCAGCAGCTGCATTAGGACTCGTATCAGGGCTCATCCAATCGGGGAAACTCGCTTCCCTCCAATTTCGAGCTGAGAACGCACATCGACCGCCGAAAACCATTCGCGGATGGTACTCTTACAGAAGAGCTCAAAACTATAAAATTGTTATAGATGGGGCAAAAGGAGCCGTCATCGGCGCAAGAAACTTAGGAGGGTGGACCGCAGGGTTCTATGCTGGATTGGAGGGGTGTCATTGGGTGTTTTCAAGGCTCACCAAATCCTTACTCCAAATGGACACCATAAGTCGTACAGGAATTAAGTTGGAGGATATACCTTTAAGGGGATTGAGTGGCTTGGCGAGCGGTCTAGCGTTGGGAGAAGTAGCGGTCTACGTCTGTGCGCATATCTCTGCGATTTGACTCAAGCTTATAAGGTCGGCAGACGGCCTCTCTACCAGCGCGCGAATGTCAAGACTGATAGGTGGAGCCGCAGTTGGGTTACTACTAGGTTCAGCAGAGGAAATTGCTGCCCATCGAGCAAGGCGGAAGCAGAGGGATGTGCTGCAATGCTAAATTCTCGCCGTCATTTTTCAGTCCCTTTGTTATTCCATGCAAAAATGCGAAAGTTGTGTCCCGTCTCAGATTGTTTCAAGCAAGCAACCACTATCTTCTAGAAATCTTTGAGAAAGTTACTATGGGACTAGATTGGCACCTCCTCGCCATTTAATCAGGCTCTTTTTTCAATGGAGCGACTTTATCAGCCAAGATTCGCCTGAGCGAATAGTTTTCAAAAAAGTTAAGTTTCTGATATGTTTGTTATTGCAACAGACGACCATTAGAGGGAAAATAAGTTAAGTGATTACTGATATATCTCTTTTGGTCAGCACTATAGACCAGAATGTGGTAAGCAGAACAATTATGTTTTGAAGAAACCAGACGGCAGAAGAATGAAGCCGTGAGACCTCAATACTTGACGTCCGTGTATGGTGGGCGAAATATCGAAACCCTGCCCAGTAGTTTAAATTCCATCCCAACCCAACAATGGAAGAAGAAAGAAAGCTCACGTCGAACCTGTATTCTCGTCAATATCAACCTTGATCTCCTTCAACAATTTCTGTCTGTCGGCAGCTTTTCTGCTTGGAGTGCGACCCCTCAAGTGTGCGCTGCCATTTGGAGAAATGAAGCTACTTCCGGCGCCAAAATCGTTTTGCGAACGACCCGAACGATTAGAATTAACTGTCGAGTTCACCGTACTGGCGTTGTAGGTCGAATTCCCGAGTACAACAGAGCCAAGGGTAGCTTTCAAGTCAGAAACACTAGGTGTGCCGATGCCCCGCCGTTGGAGCATAATACTGCTTTCGCCAGGAATCGGAGACGGCGTGGTCGTGCGAACCTCAATAGCGGGGGCATGCGTGCCAACAGTCGCTGTTCACTCGTGTTAGAATAGTTCGAAAAGGGGGAACGATTGTATACCTATCTGAAAGGCGCCAATAGTCGTCCATTCTGTGAGAAGAATCTTTGTGAGAGCCGAGCGATCGAGCTTTGAGGATTCTATCAGTTCCTCGCACCCTGCGAGAGCATCAATGAACGACGCCTTGTCCAAGGAACCGGTCTTCGAAATATAATCATCAAGAACAGAAGACGACGGTGTGGCTGAAGACTTGAATTCCGTGGGGAAGATAGGTAATATGGGATCGACCGAGTAAACCTGGCATGACCGTCAATCACATTGCTATGAAGATTGTTGCGAAAAAACTTACACCATCCAATGCTTGCGTAATGTCGAACAAACCCCATGAATCGCCTATACTCCTGGCGACAGCGGCGACGATTTCCCTCAACGCTACTTTCCGAACTTTTTCTTCTTCCTTCTCTGCCACTTTATCCGCCTCAGTGGCAATGGCACAAATCGCCGGCACAGAACTGAGAACAACAGTGTGGTGTCTTCTGAGTTGCATGATCCTCAATACCTCCTTCGCAAATGAAAAATCGAGCAGTGTTGGTTCAGGAGGTTCAGATGGTTGTATGCTCGTAATCGAAAAGACTGGAAGCGAATGAGTCAACGCCACATTGTTGCCGTTAGCAGTCGGCGTTGCAGAAGCCTTATGGATCGCCGTGGACGAGACAGTAGCAGACGCACGTCCTGCTACCGATAAGCTGCTCCGCTTGGAGTTGTTGTTCGAGTATGGAAGACTGGGCTTTCTAGTGGCGAGGTTCCTTGGGGCATCACCCACTCCAGTGACCAGAACAAACACAGAAGCGAAAAGTGCAGAGAAGAAACGCTCATTTTCTTTGTCATCCGTTTTAATCTCGAAATCCATCTCTGTAGCGACGTAGCGAATAAGGAATCGCTGGACTGCAAACCTGGTCGTCTGCTTCGGTGCGAAAAGAACGACAAGGAGAGGCTGAAGCAAGGCAGGCTTGAGTCGATTCCTCTCTCCACCTTTTGCAACAGTCATCGTAATCTTAGGCAGCTCGCGTACAGTCGAGTCTCGATCATGGTTCGGTCTGACAGGAATCGTAAACTCAAGTCCACCTCTTCCATCCGCCTCCCGAACTACAGCCTCAATCGCATCCAGCAGAAGTTCAATTCGTTCGTCTTTGCTTGATTGGGAATAACAATATAGAATGTTAGCTATGAGGACCTCGACGATATCTGAGATCTGGTCGGCATAATAGACGTGCGAAGCTAAAGAGGAAATGGCGCTCTTGATGTGCCCAGCGAATTCGGGAGAGCTCGAAGAGGACAAACACGCGACCAGCTTGCGTGCGACGTCGACTATTCCGATAGCGGGAACGGCGGTGTCCCCTGCCAGGATGGTTGTGATCATTGTCAGGATGAGGGACCTAAATTCTTCTGTCCTATCCTTTTTCGGACTTGCTTCAGCATCTTTCCCCTTCGAATCCCTCCGCTCAGATGGAGAAAGCCATTCTATCAGAACCTGCAGCGCCTGGGCTTTGTACGGCAATGAGACGGTGTTGATGATTTCTGTGGCGAGCCATCGAGAGAATTCGCTGGCGGCTGCATTAGTTAGGCTCGTGAAGGTCGCTTCGCTCCATCGCAGGATCGCGCCAATGGTGAGAGAAACGAGGTTACTTCCATGTGAGAGATGAAGGAACGATCTGAGAATATTCACGGTTTCTCGCATCACTCGGATGTCATCTGCAACAACAGATTTTTCAGTCGTTCGAGAAGATGTAGAGACTTTGCTATCTCTGTTTTCAGGCACAATGCCAGGTAAATTCCTGTTTTGTATAGACAGCTTGCCAATAGCCGCTGCGGAAGTGAGATTTGAGACATCTTGCGGGAGGGCTGATTGAGCAGAGGTGAATGCTAACTGGGATGGCGGAATAGTCAGAAGGCTGTTAAGCACAGTAATGAGGACGAGGTCAATCTTCTCGCGGCATTGCGGTTCAACGTATGTGGTCTCACTGAGAGTTGCCCCTTGTAAGACTTGCAAAGCTGACAACTTCGACCTGTGTACATCGAATCAGCTTGGGAGATGACAGCAGAACTGACAACATACCTAAAACCGGTGGAAGGTGCAGAGAGCAAACGGGCAAAGTGTCCGAGACAGGACTTGTAGTTGGCTCCGGTAGACTCGAGGAGGAGTGGTGACCCAAGGATGAGAACACAAGAGAACTTTCACATCAAATGAGGCGATTGTTGAAACATCTCAAGCAAAACGTACGAGATTGGCTGCTCTGGCGACTATCTCGTCATCTTTGGAAAATGCGCTCTTCATCACAGTGTCCACAATCTCCAGCACCTCAGTCTCCCAATAAACAAGCCCAACTCTGACTTCGCGAACCAAGCCTCTGCAAATGTCCAATGTCACCGCAACCTCGTTCCTTTTTGCTCTGTATACAGCCTTTCCATTCTTCTCCACCAGAGCTTTTCCAACCTTTGCTAGTTTGTTGGGCCGCTGTGTTGTGTAGAAAATGAGTTTGGAAAGGGAGTTGGAGTCTGGCGGCGGGACTGTTGGGCCGTTGATAAGTTTGGAGGCAGGATAGCATGCTGAGAGCAGCAGCCTGTGGTTGTGAATCTGCATTATGAATTACGAAAGGAATACGGAATAAAGCGAGAGAGCGAGGGATCTGGGATCGGTATGTGGTGGTTGAAAAGTACCCAGAGTGCGTACGCACGCGAAGGAGAAGGTACGTCAGCGGGGGGGGAACGACCAAGATGTGAAATTGTGGATGAATTTATTTGACATTGCTCATGATAGTGACAGCACACTGATGAATAAAGTAAGGCTAAAAAATCCCGAATGGTAAGAGAGAAAGATGAAGTAACATCTACAAATCCTCAGGCAAAGAAAAATAGCTCGAAAACACTGACTCATCCCTGAGGTGTGAGGACACGACATTGTAGATATGCAGGAGCAGCAGTGGAAATCTACGACTAAAATATGCAAGGTAACCGTCCGGGAGCTCACCGAGACTTTTTCGTACATTATCGGGCAAATCTTGAAAATGATATTTCTGCCATGACACATTATCAGCTCAAGCATGATCATACAGAAAATGACAAACTTTGTTACGGAAGACTCGTAGAAGATCCCGTACGGAAGTGCTCTCGTATTTCCTGTATTTTCCTAGGTTTTCGATCAATGATCGATCAAGGGCTTTGTACCAATCGAGTCCGATGATTTCCTTTGAACGACTCTCGAGAGCAACGAGTATTGGATCTGGCAATTCGCGATCCATAGGCTCGAAAATATCGCTGGCATCACAAATAAAGAGCAGGCGTCGAGATGCCGGCCAGAAGAAAGGATGCAGAAGAACAGAGTCTGCGTTTGGTCTGTGTCTGTCGATTAGCAATTAAAGACAAAAAGAGGCGAATCGAACCGTTTGCGAGCTTCCCCGTCCAACATTTGTAGAATGATGTCCTTTGCTTCCTCCTCTCCAAAAAGTTTATCCATCGTCACTTTCCCATGAAGAATATTCATTTCCCTCTCGTACTTCAGACCGTATGGATGTTCGCCGCCCGTTAAAACATAGTAGAAAATGCACCCCAATGAAAAAATATCGATGCTTCTCGTCAGTCTTCGAACAGACATTCCGTTTCCCGCAGCGCTCCCAGACGACCCTTCTGTAGAGTCTGTTGTTGAGCTCAGCAGCTCATCATTCATGTTAACATCTCCACGCAATACCTCCGGTGCGCGATATCCATAACTGCCAGCAGCGTGATTAGCAGTCTGAAGGAAAGAGGACTCGTCGATATCCAGTTTCTTGCAGAGTCCGAAATCGGATATAAGCATTCGGATTCCGCCTCCACTCTTTTTCTGCTTCGACACAAGGATATTCTGTGGCTTGATATCTCGATGGATGATCTTGAGCTTGTGCAGATGCCGTAGCCCCTCCGAAATCTGACGCAGAGCTTTTCGTGGTTCGAAGAGGGTGGCTAGCTCCTGATGAGACGCAGGTTGCTCAATGATTTCGGCAAGTGACGCTGGACAAAGCTCCAGAGCAATGTAAAGAAAAGTGTCTCGCTGCTCTTTGCAGAAATATCGGATGACGTGAGGGTGATCGTCGCTCTCCTCGAGCACCTTGACCTCGTGCCGAGCAATCGTGACAAAATCTTTCAGCAATCGCTTGACTGCGACGTCTCGTCCTTGGAATGTCCCTTTCAATACCACAGTGCCGTGGCTACCCCAACCCAAAATCTGCTCTCCTACGATTAAAGAGCCTATGCGACTCCCGTTCCCCCCCTCTTCGTCCTTAAAGACCATCTCCAACTTGTTGACATCTTGTAATGCTCCTTTCTCTGCCACTATGGTCTCGTTCTCTAATGCGGCTGCGCGGCGCTCCGCCTCCTCCCTCTCCTTCGCCCTCCTTTGACCTGGGCGTAAGCCTCGCCGTCGCCCTCTTTTTCTCTTTTTTGTTCCTTCTCCTTCTCCACCTTCCGTCTCCTGTTCCGCTTCCGGATCGTTCGTATCACTCTCCGAAATGTCAGTTGGGGACGGTTCAAGAAACGTGACTTTGGGATGAGGAATAGTAGGAGATGGGGTTGCAGGTGGAGTTGGGGGAATAGGAGATTTCGACGTGAACGGTAAGGGAGTAGTGGAAGGAGAGCGGGATCGCGGAGGGGTGGGAGGGAGTGGCTTTGGAGACGTTGGGATGGGAGAGGCCATCACAGCAGGAAAGCGTGCGGCCTCTACTGATTCAGCCAGAATCTTGAACTCTTGTGATTGGACGTTGATGCTTTCTTGCGCTTTGGTCGGCGGTAGTGGAGAAAGTAGAGCCTTCTGACGACCCAAAATGAACCAGCCGGCGAGCAAAAGTAGTGCCAGTGCAGCCTGGGAGATGAGCACGGCAACCCATCCTTTGGTTCTGCTTTCTCTACGCTCTCCTCCAGCTCCACCGCCAACGCCAATCACATCCTTTTCCTCCTCCTGCACAACTACCACCTCTTTCGGTCCCTCAATACCGAGCACCCGCGATTCCTCAGACTCCGCAACCTGCACCTCAGGCTCCTCATCGACCAAGTAGTCAACCTTGGCAAGTTCTCCCTCCTCCCCCTCCTCCTTTTGGGCAAAAACCACAAGTGGATAGTGTTCGCTGCTCATGATCCACCTTCCACCTTCCCCTTCCGCCCGTTCACTCCCGCCAATCCACGCCAACCCTTTTCCGCTCTTCCCCAATCCTTTCCCAACCAGGGAAAACTCCACCGTCTTCTGTCGATACATCATCGTCTCGCCCGGCTCCTCGCCCTCGCCCTCGGAAGAGGAGAGCTCGAAGATATCGATGACAGGAGAGGACAGCGAATTATGCCATTTCCAATCCCCAGCGACGGTATCCACGCAGATGAGGTCTCCATTGGGGAGCGGTTGGAGGGTCAAATTGTCTGGTGCCAGAGTGACCCAAGGAGCAGGAGTGAGTGAGGCAGGATGAAAGGTCTTGTAAGAGAGGGTCTGAAGGGTCAGTCCCGAAATTTTCGAGACAATCTGAAGACTGTATTCTGTACCCCCAGGTAGCCATTTTAATACAAAACCTTCGATGCTGGGAGGAAGACGAACCTGTATATCCCACATAGAGGATGTTGCTCACGCAGTCTCTTTCAAACCCCGCGGAACCCTCCATATGCCAAAGGCACTGTCCTCCACTCCCGCCATAGCTTCCCAGAACCCTTCCACTGGCCATATCGACTCGAAGTATCCGACTCTCCTTGCGTCCCACAAACATTCTAGATCTCATCTCCGGAAACGTGAACGGTGTTAGTTGGATGATCGTCTTGAGTGGCACAGGTAGACGCTGAAGGGTTCCGGCTGAACGGAGGTAAATGTCTCCATCACCGTAAGGCTCCAAAATGTATTCTTCTGCGTCTCGTACCTCAATATCCATCCGAGGAGCAGTGTCATTGTGCGACTCCGGAGCGTTGGGAGGTTGAAAAACTGCGACATCCTTCGTCTTTCCGACGGATGATGAATTCGAGAAACTCCTCCAGTTCCTCCCTCCCACCACGGGCTGCTTCAACCCTGCCATCTCCACATCGTCCGCCTCAGAGTTGAGGCTCCACACCCATCTCCCGCTGTTCCTCTCTAGAGCATGGAAACCTCCGTCGAGCGTATGAACCAGCACTAGCGGAGAGAGACTGTGTATCGGCGGTTCGGAAGACGGGGGGATTGCGAAAGGAGAATTGAAGGATAAGGAAGATAGTATGTCGAGGTGTAGAGGCGATAGAGGAGGCGTGGATACGGTAAATGGACGAGCGGCTTGGGACTGGATTGCGGCGTTTGCGTTTGGATTGAGGGTTTGAGGAAGTGATGATTGGGAGAAAGTTGCTGGGAGAAGAGCGAGCAGGGCGGCGATCATGACAGAATATGGAGAGGAAAGAACCACGAGTGTACTGCTGAATAAGTCGAAAGAAAGCGTTACCACCCAGTTCTACATTACCCAATGTCCCACAAAGTCCCACTTATGTCCAGGCTCAACACAAACGAAAATCCTGCTTCCAAGATAACCCAAGGCTGAACGTCGGAGTTCTTGCCCAATTGTTTTAACGCAGTCGTTGCCAGAGAATATTGAGTGTTGGTTGGAGATATACTAAGATACGGAGGCAGGGAGTATCCAAGGTCGTGAGTAATTTGGTAGATGGTTTGGTCGTTCAGCCAGCTCCGAGCTTCGAGAAGCCTTCGCCCGACTTTCGATCGATTCAACCACTTCACTTGCACTTGACTCAGCTGGGCTGGACAGCCGTGTAGACCAATTACACAACAGAAGCAAAGAACTTGAAGAGCTGGATGTAATTCGCAATGGAAGAAATGCTTAGGAGCTTTGTGCTTATTTAGACTGAGAAGGAGAAGGTGTGTTCCTGCAACAGCGACAGTGTTCAGGAGATCGACCTATGTGGGAAATGAAGGGAGAGTTTGTCTTAGGAGGCCTGATTGATGCTTCGAAGGCAAAAGTTACGCAGCTTTGCTGTGGAAAGATGCATCAACGGACTTTGCATCCCAAACGTACCAATGCTTTCCCTTCATCAGACAGCTTTACTGGGCATGCTTATGAGGGAGAATGATTTCAGCGCTCTCAGCTGTATTGTTGCGCTATTTTGACCGTGCGGATCCTTTGAATGGTTGATCATGCTGACCTTCACGGCCTGTGCATCTCAGCGGAGGAGGCCCTGCATGAAGAGCTCTACGGTAGACTCCATTCTGCAACAAATTGCCTTTTGTGTCTCGTCCAGGCTTGATATCCCTAGTAGGGAGCTATGCTTCTTCCAGCCCTTTTACTTATCCCCCTTTTCAAACGTATGTGATAAAGGGGTATCTGGACTGCAACTTCTGTTTCTACATTGTATTTTCTACATTGTATTAAGCCGCAGAAGTCAAGCTGGCCCCCAACTATTCTTCATATTGTGCAAGGAGCGGAGCCGCGTCGTATATATGTTGGAAGATGAAGAACATTGCTCATTTTTGATATTATCACCAAAGCCACACAGATGACCAGCAGAGACAGGACTCGTTTTATGTATTGTTATAGCAAAGAACAGCTTTGGTCGAAGCACGCCAAACTGTTGACTTTGTAACGGTCTTAATCCCTTCTCCCTCGGCCTCGATCTCGACAACTCTTCATCGTACTAAGAGACAATCTCTTTGCTCATGATTTCATACTCCGCTTCTTCCGCCCCATCAACGCGACTGGGAGATATTTCGTCTATGTCGTAACTATACCTCTGTCACGATCCATCTGTGAGTCATAATTTATTCTTACGAGCATCGATTGTAGAACGCTAAAGCCTCGACGTTCGCTGCAAAGAGGATCAGCGCAATATCTGCGGTTTCGGAATAATAGAAATACAGACCTCTAAAGACGGTAAGCATGACCTTCTTCATCCTCCATTGTTTTGCCAACCCTTCCATCAAATCAGCCAAAAGCCGCCCCGCTCCAAATCCTTGATATTCCTTGGAGACTTGTAACTCGTAGCTAACCAAAAATTCAGCAGGACTGTGTTTTAAAGAAAATTACGAGTACCAATAAAGTACCTCAACGTCCTCGTCTTCCATGGTCTCTTCCCAGTCAAAACGGAAGTTCACGAATCCCACAAGCTTCTCTTCCAAGGTTCGAAGAATAATAAACCTCGAATCGGGGTGCTCAAATTCCAGTTGCTTTGAAGGAATGTCAAGACCTGCTTTTGAACCTTCGTACAAGGAGCGCATATTTGCAAGAAAGAGGCGCAGAAGTTCCTCATTCTCCTCAGGTGACAGGCCAGTGTACGTGTGGAGCGATAAGAGGAGTCTATGGAGCACATAAGTGGACTCTCCAACCAAAAGTGGGCAAAGACACGCCTTTGATCGTTCTTCAGATGAAGAGAGTCCAACGGAATTGATTGGTTCAACTTATGGCGGATCTCCACTACAGATGCCTGCGAAGATGATTGGTACTATAGATGGCATCATTTATTGAAGAGTACCTTACTTGCATTGTCAACCACGTTCATGATGGGTGGCTTTGTTAAATGAGATTTGAGGTTCAAGAACAGGTCGTTTGAGAGGTAAATAAAGTGCTCTAATGCGCAACTTGAAAGCTTGGATACTTGTGAAGGCTTACTAACTAGAAATCGTCTCCCTGCCTGATTTATTTCATTTCTGACGACTCAATTCTGTGTTCGATGTCCAAGGAAGGAAGTTGCCGACATTGCTTTAGTTTCAAACTTTGTATTGTTCAACCAAAAGGTGTTGCTTGCAGCTCAACTCGATTGGCCTCACTCTTCCGCCGTCAGAACATATATTTGCCATGGTAGCCGCGCCAACAGCCAATGGCATAAACGGGGTAAATGGAGATACAATAAAGGAGGTGCAGAAGGAGGAAGATAATCTTTGGGGTAGCATTCTCGACAGTGCAAGCAAAGGCAAGCGCGCAGTGCCAAATAAAAGGGTAGTAGTGCTTGGTTAGTCTGTCATTTTACAGGATTCCACAAATTTGGGACTCGAGGGATCCCATTAGCATGTGATGGATGTAAGACGGATAGCTGACCTCCTGAAATCGTGCAGGCGAGCAAAGAACTGGCAAAAGCACCCTCCTTTCGCATCTTTCTTTTCCTCCTTCTTCCTCTCAACCGAATGGAGCAAATCTAGTCGATCCTGGACCGTCAAAAGGCTTCGGCATCAACGGAGTAGAGCCTGGGAAGGCAGCACCTCTCGACCTGGGTCTGTCCTATGGCTACGTGGATGTTGGTGACGAAGGAGAAGAGGGTACGCGTTTTCTTATGAGTAAATCTCCTAATTCCGAGTGGTCACTTAGACACACTTGCACTCCTGTCCTTCTATTCGTTACCCTCTCCAAATCCACCATACACCTCACTCCTCCCTCTGGCGCTCCCTCCTACCTCAGTGTCTCTACTCGACTCCCTCATACTCATAGTTCTGGATTGGGAGCGACCATGGTCTTTCATAGACACTTTTCGGCGATGGATGGTAGCCGTGGAGGTGGTCTTGTCACGTATTCAAGGATGGGAGCAAGATGAAGGGCGAGAACGGCTGGAAAGGACATGGAGGGCTTATAGTGAGCCGGGTACTACGGCAGTAGGGACAGGAATGATTGCAGGCGAGATGGAGGACGCGCTGCCTCTCCCGAAAGGCACTTTGAGTAACAATCTTGGTGTGGACATCGTGGTGGTTTGTACAAAGGTGCGTATATCCCTCTTTTCGGCGAGAATGTGCATTGATGAAACCGAAAGGCGGACCAAATCGATGTCCTAGAGAAAGAGAAAGATTTTAAGGAGGAGCAGTTTGATTACATCCAGCAAGCCCTCCGCACAGTGTGTCTCACCTACGGGGCGGGTCTCTTCTTCACTTCCCATTCCCGACCAGACTCTTTTTCTCGCCTTCGTTCATACATTCTTCACCGCCTATTTGCCTCTCACTCGTCCCATCACGCCACCCCATCTTCCTTGTCCACTGGCGCGAATGGAGCAGGACCGGCAGTCAATGGCTTGCCTGTCCCTCAAACCGTCACAGCAACAGCGGCCACCGCCTCACGCACGTTCCCATTTACTCATAAAGCGGATGTAGTGAACAGGGATCAAGTGGTGGTGCCGAGCGGATGGGACAGCTGGGGAAAGATTAAGGTCATCAAAGAAGGGTTTGATGCTGACGCATTAGGAAAAGGTTGGGAGAGGGATCTGGAAGCTGAACGACGGAAAGTTAAGGGAGAGAAAGATGACGATTGGGACGGCGAAACGAAAGCGAGCAGGATGTACGAAGAAGTCGTGCCAGATTTGGAGGCCGAAGATCAGGTGCGTCCCTGTTCCATTTGGCAGAGAAATGTTGGTGACGCATTCCATTCAGCCGAGACAATTTGGTTCGCGATCGGCTACCAGTGTGAAGGATGAGCAGGATTTCTTGAAAGATTATTACGAAACATTACAGAAGGACCGGGAGAAGGATCCCCGTGCTGCCTTCCAACAGCGAGGCGGCGCAGCTGCAAATCGCACCCCAAATCAAGAGCAAGAGCCGCGAATGGCAAGTGTTGTGGGACCCATGGCAAGCACAACAAGCCTCAATCTTACGAGTGTCGAGCGTGCTCTGGATCGGGTAAGTTTCTCGTGTGCCGTGCTCTATCGAGTGTATGTTGAGCATTCCATTAGGATGTGGAAGATGTCGGAGCTCGTGTTGCCCGAATGGTGCGAAAAGATGGAAACTCTTCCATTGCGCCATCGCGCAACCTATCTTCCACTCTCTCTTCCTCATCTTACAACGCTCCTCCACCACTTTCCGCAACGACGTCTCGACCGTCGTTGTCGTCCTCCTCACTTCTATCGCCCACGACTCCGAACGGTCAAGGCCCACAAACCGAAGTCATTGCCAACTTTTTCCAAGATCTTCTCAAACGAAAGTTGCCAGAACAAGGTGCCGGTCGCGGGATATCTGGTCTGAGTTCTTCTTTATCTGCAGGAATGGAACGTGGTGGAAGCCCGCAAACGAATGGACGCGGACCTTCGTCGAGATCCCCCCCACCACCTCCAAACAACAGTGCGGCGTAAACTATTGCAGGTTTGTTTATATGTATCATCGTATTCTTTCGCTAATTTGTGTCTCAACTTCGTTACTTCGTCAATTGTCCATGGAGGTTTTGACTTGTGGCTTCTGTGCGGTCACTGTAGATTTTCTTCAGAACATTTGGTGGGCAGTGGACGCGATACCAAGTTCATGAAATTCATGATGGATTCACATTCATTTTTGCAAGTCTTAGCTTAATCCTGGGCAACTCATTTCAATCCATAATCGATGCTGCCTTGGCGATTTCACCCTAGCCTGACCCTGAGATGATATCAGGGCTTGGTACTGCAACCTATTGGGGTAAAACACCGAAAACTACGAGCTCGCACTTCGCACCGTGCAATGACTTGCCCCTGGTAGTGACCTTCGCCGCATACATGAGGGAAATCGGCTGCTTTCCAACTCATGCCCCTATCTACACCAACAAACCAAAGAAAGATTAAAATTTCTTCGTCTGCTTACTCTTCTGCTTCTTCTGTCCCTCCATATATCCCTTGACAAGGATCAAACAAACGACGATTCCGACCAAAAGGAAAAGAATCTTGGCCATCCAACTAAGGAAGGTGAAGAATCCACTACCACTCTTCTCTCCACCTCCAGCGTTCTTGAATCGGTTCGGCATGTTGGGTGACGGAGAGGAAGGATCTTCGTGGTATACCACGTTGTGCGCAGAGACGGAAATGATGTCGTGATTGTCGCTAATCTGGCCGGTGTGAGCTGAGAAACCTGTTTACCATTGGAGGTTTGAATACCTCAGAAAACTGCAGCAAAAAGGTACTGACCTAGGTATGGCCCAGGGATCATCTCGTAGCCCCAGATGGTGAAGCAATGATCCCATTGGTCCCAGTTCTTGGCTTGAATATCAACCTAACAGACAAAGCACGATCAACTCAACCGCGACGACAGTAGGCGAGAATGGGAGAGACCGACTTGAAGAAATTTATTCTTGACATAAGTTATTCGTGCTTTCGCGGTGATTTCAGTCCTTCGAAACTCACTCTGTCCGGAACTGTTAAGCTAGGAAAGAAGTGGAGCACGAAAGACTGACCTGGCAAATGGCCGCCTTCTCCTCCTGGTTGAAACCGTCCCGACCTACGTTGTAGTTCTTTGTTCCGTCATTATGCATGCCCATGACGATGGGGAAGGTGTACTATGTTCCGTCACGGTTATAAGCCACTCTACGACGGGACAAAATGGGGAGAAGATTGGAAGGAAGCCGACAAACATCATGCCGCGAGTTTGCATATGTGTCGAAGAACAGCCCTAGACCTGTCCACTTGTCTGTGCCACATAAACGCATTCAGCAAAGCAGAAACAAAAGGGAGGAGAGGATGGGAAGGAAAAAGAGGTACCTCGACTCCCAAATACCGGCCCAAATCCAGTTCGCTCCTTTGTGAGCCAAATAGCGAAGCCGTCTCCAAACAGCGAGTTCCCCTTCCCGTCTACTCGAAACTCAACCTCAATCATGAAGTTCTGACCTGTCACTGGGAGCCGTGACCATAGGTAACCTTGCTGGGAAGACTTTTCTTGTGTCAAGCGGATATGCTTGTTTGTGTTTACTATTGAAGAGCCTCCGAAGTCGAACTGGTTACCATTAAGCAAGTTAAGTGTAAACAGCAAGTGTAGAAAATGTGTAGAGGTCGCACCCAGCGGTTTTGGAGGTCTTGACGGCAGAAACTCAATACCCTATTCGTCTGTAGTATTAGAAACCCACGCACCAGAATCAACATAAGGAGCATAAATGCTATGTGTCCTCAAAGCCATGGTCCTCTCGACCGTCCCCTTGAAGGGAGTCTTTGCTCGCTCCTCATCACTGAAATCGTCCCACGTGCGCTCTGTTGACTTTTTCTTCTTTGCCTCTGACGGTGACGGCGAGACGAGCAAGAGCAGCAGAAATAACGGGAGGGACAAGAGAATCATCGTGTCAAGGTCGAAACTGCAAAGCGGCACGTGGAAGGTGGTTTCTTTTGTTTGGCTGAATCAGGAAGTTACCGCAGCAAAAGAATAATTAACAGACGGTCACGTGCACAATACACGTTCAGGAAGGAGCGTGGCATTCGCGCAGACGACCACAACTGCCTCACCTCACTCACCTTGCACTACTCAGCGTCCTCTTGCCATAAAGCGCAAGTACACATCTCATAGCATACTTCTTGGATTTTTGCCCTTCTTGGATACCTGGGCATCATGTCTATCAACGGACGATTTTGGATTGGAAGAAAGCTCGGTGCAGGGTCGTTTGGTATGTGAAACCCAATCGCTTAGAAGCGGTATATGGACTAGCGGCGTGCATAGGTGAGGTCTTCGATGGAATCGATTTGGTCACTGGCGAACCCATTGCCATCAAAAGGGAACCTCTCGGCTGCTCCTACCCCTCTTTGGAAGAGGAAGCGAAACTTATCAAAATGTTAGCCGGTGGCAGTCTTATACCTCTTGTTTTGTGAGTCCAACGTTCCGTTATGTAATTCAGGGCGGTATTGAGGTGGTGCAAGGTGGTTTGGGGTACATGGTGGACATCGTTGTATGGTCATGAACTTGCTGGGTCCAAATCTTTGGTTGGTTCCGTAGCTATCATTCTGGATCGATTTCTCAATAAGGGTGACAAGGGAGGTCCTACAGCGGAACGGTGGAAAGTTCAGCATCAAGACGGTCTGCAACATCGCAATTCGTCTGGTCTACCCTCCTTTCCCTTAATCACCTCTCCACAGTTCTGATCGACGCAACAGATATGCCGAGTTGAATATATGCACAACAAACATCTCGTCCACCGCGACCTGAAACCGGAGAATATCATGGTCGGGCTCTCACGAGGGTCCGTCCTTCGTCCTCCTCGTTCCGTTTCATTTTGCAGCGGACCTAACGAAGGGGTGTATTGTACATAGGTATGAGATATACGTCTGCGACCTTGGTCTCGCACGTATTTATAAGCACGCCGATGGAAAGCACAAGCAGGATACGCATAAGAAGGTTGGGCTTTGTGGTACGGCTAGATATGCTTCCCTAAATGCGCATGCTGAACGAGGTCCGCATCTCATTTCTCCATTATATTAATACACATTGCTGAAGATTTTACTCGCTTTTGAATAGCTCAAACGCGCCGAGATGACCTCGAGAGCTTAGGATATATGTTTGTCGAATTCCTTCTTGGTCGGCTGCCTTGGGGAGGTTTGGGTGGGAATGGGACGGACGAGAAGTGGGCTCGAATCTACAAGTGCAAACAGGAGACGTCCCTGGATACATTGTGCTCTGCACTACCTCCTCAGTTCCAACAATTTATCCAATACTGCCGCAACCTAGGTTTCAAGGATCGGCCAGACTATGCCTTCTGCAGGGGGCTCTTCGAGACTGTGCTTGCAGAGAGGGGCATGAAGGTTGACCGTGAATATGACTGGTTAGTCAAGGGAAGCAAGGCACGAAGTTTCGTCGTCAACTCTCCCAGAAGAGTGCCTGGGGTTGCCATAGCCCTGGACAGAAAGTACGTCCACCCTTGTGCCTTCTTACTATAATCGCATGCTCAAACAAACTTTTATAGGCCACCTCCATTCCCTGTCAGTAAACCTGTCGTCAATGTTCACCAACCACAGCAGAAACCGGTTCTCGTACCCGACGCTCCAGCGCTCCCTCCGCCAGCCTCTCCCCCACCACAAATTGTTCCTATCCTCGACAACGAAAACGAAGACCAGGCACAGCAGGCTAAAGGTCGCGGTGGACGGAAGAACGGGGGTGTCGGGGGAAAGAAGGCTGCGGCAAAGAAAAAGCCTCTGCAGGAACAACAGCAGGCCAAGGTCGTCGAGCTCGATTCATCCGACGTTGAAGAAGTTCCTCCACCAAAGCCTGTCGATCATCCTCGACCTCCTCGCGTACGACCTCCAATGCATAAACTGCCCGTTCCGCTCGATTCTGATATCGCGGTGCTCGAATCTCCTCCGCCTCCTGAACATTCAGCTCCATTGGAGTTCCAACAAGATGAGACTCCGTCTCCGATACCGAAAGGAAAACGGGGGAGGAAGAAAAAAGTAGTCGAGAGTGACGGCGAGTGGGTCGATGAGGTTGAGAAAAAGAAGAAGACGAGGGCGAGAAAGATGCCTGTTATTGAGCTTCCACAACAGGAACCGTGAGTGTTAAAGACACCGCTGTCTGGATAATACTGATTGTGCGATAGGCTGCGCATGAGATTACGGAGCGGGAAAGCTGTGGGAGCTTGTTAGATGGACTGTCTCTTGTATATTTGATTTGTCAACACATTTTTCTTTCCACACTTCTTGAATCATCTTGCCTTTTTATCATGCGCAGTTCTCAATGTTCCCTCCATGCATCCTACACCTTGAAATGTCATGTCATAACTTACTACAAGAAACACCTACCAAGGTTTCTCTTCCTGGGAACAGACTGAATTCTCTTCCTCTTCACTATCGTTGCATCATCATCATGACAGTGGAAACAGCAATTGTCATTATGGACATCATTCCTGGATCCTCCAATCGGTCGGTTGGATTTCATGTAGAATAGGTTTCATGTTAGATTTCATTGTCTACCTTTTGTGAATCGCTTTCAAGGTTGTTCGAATCGCTGCAACCTCATTTTATTTCGATTCGCAGTCCTCCAAGTTGTTGTCAATATGAACTAATATTACTATGAATTTTCCTTCGTGTTTCTGTCCTCCTCTTACTGTTGCAATAGAGTTGCCCTGCTTTGAAAAAGGATACCAATCTATATAAACTATTAAATTATCGCACGGATAGAGATAGATTGTTGTATCCACAAAGAAGCCACGAATGTCAATGATCACTCCTCAATAAGACGAGTATTAGAAAAATGCACCACCATTGGACATAGAGATAGCATCCCACAGAATCCCCTTGTTGATAATCGCTCGGATCACACCGATAATTCGAGGAGAGTCTTCGGTGAGTCCAACTTGATCGGCTATCTTTTGCTTGTTGAAAGAATAGCCTTGGACATATCCTATAACAAATAATGTGATCCAAAGAGGAAGAGCTTACTGAACGTTGTTATTAGCTGTGTTGATAACTGTTACTACGTAGGTGGTGTGACCCCTGTGGCCGGACTGAGTCAAGCAAACAGGTTTCCGAGTAGTAAGAGGCTCAAAGTGAGACTGGATGGTTTCGTTGTCTGTCTTCGCCATCATTGGCGTTGGCACCTTCAACTCCATCGATTTGACATTTTTTTGTATCAAACTCACAAGAACTCGCATTCTAGTGGTCTATCCGCTCCTAATTGTGAGGAGCTTTGTCTCTCCCATCGAAATACCTCCGCTAGCTGATATCAGTGTAATTGGGGCAGTTCTAGGCGTCCTCATCGTCCTCATCTCTCTTCTCGATCCCCTGGCTCACCCAGGCCTTTTGTCACGTCTGAGAGAGTTTTCAAGATGTTGGAACTTCCCAGTGTGAGCCTTAGGCCATGATGAGTCCTCGGCGCCAGGAAGTAGAGGTGCGTCTCTCTTTCTCAGAGTTTGTTCCTTCTTCAAGTTCTTCGATCAAGGGGGAACATTTTGTGCATCTTCAACCGGAGGCACATACTGAATAGTATTTGACTTGCCTTGCCCTCCCCGTAACATCCTGTTGCTTTCCCTGGGGTTTATTATCTGTAGAACTTCGCAGAACCCACGAGGCATGCACGAGCCCTGTATTCCAACACACTTATGAAAGGAACTTTCATGGTTAACCTGAAAATTTTTCACCTACGTGGTTTGGCACTGCCACATGGAGAATTCCAGAGCAACTCCCATCTTTCCCACCTTTTTAATTGAATCGTGACAGATTCTACAGCGATGTTCCCTCCTGCCTTTTCCATGTGGCTACCCGCTGGAAATCTCAGAATTTAATACTCAGCACAAGGTCTCTTAAAGTGTTTCCGTTACGGAAGAAAATGCAGCCTCGTTTTTCATTCAAAAATTGTCCAAATTCTATCCTGTGTAAGACTGTGATGATCTATTCTGCATTGAATGATACGTTGGCAATTAATGGGTAGCGTTGCCTTTCTTCAGATTTTCGAGAAATTCTATAAAAAGCTGGTCCCTCAGAGCCAGCGTCTTCTTGACTGGCTCCATTTCTAGCATTTTTCGGTGCCACTCCCTGACCTTCGGTAAATCTTTGGAAGGAGTGAAAGTGAGCCCTGGAACGCCAATAAAACCTCCTAGCGTCTTTGGGACGGAGATTTCAGCTCCTTCGCTCAAACTGAAACCTCGTTGGAAAGCAACGTACCACAAGATTCCAAGTAACAAACGCTAAGTCCGCAATAGTGCATCGGTGTCCCCCGATCCATTCTTGCTTCGATAATATGTCCTCGATGACACTCAGAACTCGATTAGCTTCCGCTTCATACCTCTCTATCGCAGAGGGCAATTTCTCGTGGTGATGCCTAGCGAACCAGACGTATTGTCCAAAGCTACCATCACAAAGTTGCATTAACTGCCGTATTGGCGCGCTTGAGATGAGCTCACTAAGGTCCTTGTCCGCTAGCTGTAATCGTTTTTTAATGAGCATGCTCTCCTTTCTGCAAGTGATGGATATCACCTTGAAAGAAGAGATATTGGAGTTCGACTGCTTTTTCCTCTGGTGTAGCAGCCGAAATTCTCCTCTCCTTGTCGTATCTAGAATAGCTCAGCTGATTAATGCTGCCAAGATATCATAAATAAATATCTACCTGTCCACGAGATAAAGCAATATGGCGTTTGATTCCCACAGAACAAAGTCGTCATTTCTGTGGTCAACAATGGCTCTGCGCAGAGTTCGAGTCGGGTTACTCTGTCGGAGGAGAACACAGAACATTACGCACGGGAGTCTACCGTTTGGGTTGACCTGTAAGCAATGTCAACTCAGTTCCATATGTCTGCAGATGAAAAGTGACCCTAGTGTATTCTGGCGCTTTATGTTCGCCTTTCCGAGTTTCATAAGCAGAGCAGCAACAGAACATAGGCTTCGACTTCATTACCTTTCGTGTAAGTGTCCAACATGATGCGTTCGTACTTGATACCCAGGCTCTCAAGCACAACAGCTACCTTCCATGGCTGCCAACATATATTTTGTCAACTCCAATGCGACAAGGGATACAATCTTAATACGAACATTGGGCCCAGCGGCATTAGCATAGAGAGTGATATCGGGATTCGACATTTGGCCTATATTGTTTCGTGAGCTAATTTACTACCTCAAGATGGAGCACATATTGGGCTCGTTCGAGGCTCTTTATAGTGTTCCACTGTACATGGCTCCAAGGCGTACTTTCAGATACTCCCTTTCACTGAATGTACACTCTCGAAGTCCTCAGATCCTCTCACTGTCCTCAAGTCCTTTCGTCAGTCTCTCGGTCCCCATACCATACTCGCTCCCGCGTGTCATAGCTCTTGCAGGCTTTCGTTCGTTTTCGTTGCAGTTGAAGGAACTTAGCATCATGAGTGGCCCCGACTCGCTGCCCATAAACCAGCAAAGGGGCCGTCCTGAACTCAAGTGTCTTGTAAATAACACTGTCATACGAACACGAACAAAGCAACAGCAAGAGGAGCTTGCTGACGTGAGAAAGGGCCATCTCGGGCCAGCTGCACTCAGTCCGCCAAACTATGATTTCTCTGTGCCCTTTCTGGTCGAGTTCGTGGCCGCCGACTGAATGTGAGCGAAGTGAATTAGCATGCCTCCCAGTGCACGCCGGTGGATCAGCTGTGGACTGTGCTGAGCGCGTAAAGCCTTTCTCAGGGGACCTAAGTTGAAGGTATCACCATTCTATCAACAATCTTCTTTCAATTTGGCTTCGATGTGAACTACATGCGAATATATGGAAATCGAATCTGTGTATTTTGACGTGTCTACCCGGCACCGTGAACAAGTATTCGAACAAGTCTCAAACTCAACTCTCCAACTGCACTGACTGTTGGTTGTTGTCTTCGTCCTTCGGCAGCGGGCGAGGAGTAGGAGCAACAGCCCAGACACAAACCATAAGTACAAAAATAATGACCATCATAGGCTGGAGGACATTAACAGCTTCTCGGACAGGATAGGGATTAGTGTGAGACCTCCACAATCTGAAATGACTTACAAAAGCGTTGTGCCAGCGCACCAGTCAGGAAAGGAAAGAGGGCGCCGCCTAAATTCATTGCTCAATGTACGGTAGAAGATCGTGGGGGAGAGACCTGCCAGTTTTTCCTAGTGCAGCCATGAACGTCACCGTTCCGGTATGTAAAGCTCGAGGCAGTCTATTCAAAGCCAGATTTGTGGCATTAGGGTAGAGTGGTCCCTGTGTCGTTTCTCAGTTATGCAACAACAATGATGGTTGAACAAACCATCGCGAGCCCAACGAAAGCAACCGCAACAGCGTTCCCCTCTAGATTGGGAACGAACCAAATGATGAATTCAAGAGCGAGAGAGAGGGCGAGATAATAAAACACCCCTTTTCTCCCACCGAGCCACACACTGAGCACCGAGGAGAATAGGCTTCCCAACATCATCCCTTTCGATAAAATGGATGTCTTAGATGGATTGATGCTGAAAAGATGGAACGCTTACCTCCCCAGAAACCTGTGCCCACATATCCAGCCCTATCATGTTGTCAGAACTCGTTGATCTCCATATCAGATAGTTAGGAATAACTCTTACGAGGATGTTCCTCCCCGCTCTTTGATGAGGAAGGAAGCAATCCATCCTGTCCATCGATATATGTTAAAATCGAAAACGTTCGGTGACAGGGAGCGGGACCCGACCTGAGATAGACACTTCTGCACCAACAGACAAGAAAACAAACAGCGCCAAGATCCACGCATCTTTGCTTTGGAGAATTTTCTTCAATTTTTGTGCATGGTGATCCTCCGCGCCAGCTTCCCTCGAATGCTCGCCATGGTCCCTCGCAGAGTTCTCCACCTTCAGGCTTGTCATAAGATGCTTATCAGACTAGCCTTCCTTAACGCAGTGTGGAAGCTTACCCAAAGCTGATGCCAAATAAAATGGCGTTTGCGGCACACACACAAGCTTCGACGATGTAAAAGAAACTCCATTTCGCTCCATTTTCAATGAGAAGCGTGGCGACGAAAGGCCCTACAAGTCCACCTAGGCCGTAGAATGCCTCGATCATGGCAATCTTCCACGCGGAATTAGGGCGAGAACCAGCATAAGCAACAGCTGAACTGTTCGAAATGCAGGCTCCGTAGCCGGTGAAGAAATTCAGGATGAGGAGCAGTGGGAAGTTGAAAGCAGGTGAAAGCAAGGCGTATCCCTGCGGCGCTCTGTTAGCGAAAGCATATATTGCGACAATAAGAACGACGTACGATAGCTTGTAGTCCCATTGCGCTAACGAGGATGATTCCCCTCCCCAACGTGTCGACTAGGTAGTTGTTGGTAAAGGTGGCAACAATGTAACCTACCATCTGTACGACAAAGATCAACGATACCGGGGTATAGGAGACGCCGAAAGCAGATTGCATGCTGAAGGATGATGTGAGGAGAGCAAGATGGAGAAGCAATAGAACGCACTATGGAATGAGGGCTCCCGCACTTCCGTCTGCCAGACCGCCAACTTGGCATTATCGCATTAGTCTTTCCTGGGGCAGATTAGTTTAAAACATTCAGTACTGTTTAAGCGTTGAATTAGAATCTACCATGCTGGAAGAGGCAGACCTCACCTCACCAAAAAGAGCAATAAAACAGCTCCATTCCTTCCACGTAAACAAAAACTTCCTGGACGCATCTTTCCAGGCTTGCTTCACATTTGACCCCTTGGTATTCCGGTTGATTCGAGCTTGTTCATGGAGACCTCGGGTCCATTCATCTCCAGAAGTGATTTCCGCTTCGATACTCCTGGATCCTTTTGGTGACATAGACAGCTCGAGATCGTCCTTCCGTATATCCATCCTCAACAAAAGCGTTGCTTGTCGATATCGGCTTAAAAAATTATTGGGAGCTTCGCTGAAGGATCGAATTGGCGGAGTCACGTCTTGTGTAAAATCGGGCTGCCGAACCCGAGATGGACGGAAAGTGCTATATCGTAGTATTTTACATTTCCATCCTTTCATTGTGTTCATGGGAGCCACGAATAAAGATCTAAGTTCAGAGTCTCATTCAACCTTTAATGACGGCAGAATGGACAAAGAAAGATAGTAAATCGATGGCGCCGTCAAACTAAGCTATAAGATCAATCTTTACTACCGCCGTCAATCACGGTCCATGTAGCATTGCAGTGGAAATAATCTCTTCTCTCGAAGCTGGAGGTATCAGGTGACTGGAGAAAACGGATTCATGTGTCCGCAGATTAGTGCGAGGTAGTTCGTAGTTCATACGACTTATTCAGGACAAATTGCCAGAGTGTGCGCTTGTTTCGATGGATCATATGCTAACCGAACTGAGATCGCGAAGGAGGTAAATGGTTGAACTGAGATGATGAAGAAGAGTCTTAAAATTGAGCTCCCAGTGGAAGTGCTGGATTGGAACAATCGCGGGCATGTCGTCGTAAAATATGGCTCTCAGGCCACAATATGCCAGTGATTTTACAGAAAAGAACGATGATGACAAAAAGAACTCGGAATGTTAAGTATTACAGGGAAATTCCTAAGTGTAAATATCGCTGCAATTGAAAACACCATCATGATGCTGTGTCCTGGGTCTATGTTGGAGATGTGTAAAATGTTAGTAATACTTTATTCATGAACATTCTGGAAGTTTCTATTTGCCCCAATCTCTCATGTATATAAACACCTGTTTTTGTGTTTCTGCTGCTCAAGCGTTTGCAAGAGCTCAGCCAAACATAATACATTTGTTTGAGATTAACAAATCAGCAGAGAAAAACAACGGTCTAGCACTACCATAACTTGTAGCCCTGGTTAACTTGGGTACCATCCTCCCCACATAACGCATGAGCACCTTTATTCTAGTGTACCTCCACTACTAGATCGATATACCTACTGCCATGTCCTGTAAACTTCAGTGTAAACTTCAGTGGCAGTCATGCAATCATGCACGCTTCAAATACCCTCCATCAATGATCCAAACAAACTCGACATGAGTAGAAAAGGCGAAATGTGCGACGGGACGCAGAACCTCTCCAGTTCAAAAGTCGAGGGTGGGTGCGATGTTGGCAACTTGTTTCACGTGACTCAGACTCGCTGAACTACATGATTCATGAGCTGAGCTGAAAGCACAATAAGCCCCTGCCGCCATACCCATAGACATAAAGCGGGAGTGATGGCTCTCAACGCACCTCTGCTAAGAGATAACGACCCCAATCTAAATGCTCCTGCCTTTGATTTCGAAGTCGACGAGTCCGTCGAACTCTCAATTAGCAACAATCACGATTCCTCTCCTGTTTCTGTGAGCGTGAGCCAACAGAGCGAGAAGGTAGCAGCTCCCCGCGTTGACATTGATTTGCTGAGCGATACCTCAAGTTTGTCCGTTTCTCTTAGCCATGACAATGCCTTCCAGCGCACATCTCAATATCCACTTTGAATGACCATTGCTCATGCCGTATCGTGCCAATAACATCAATATGCCATCGTAGCTGCTAGATTCATGCAGAAAACACATTCGCTGACAATAAATCTACAGAAAATCATGCACGTTCGACTTCTCTGCTCTCCCACTCCTTCCAGCTTCCCTCATCGTCTCCCAATTCTCGCTCTCCCCCCGGTCGTCCCGCTCCATCGCACCACTGGCCAAATCACTCCGTCGTACGCTCGTCGCCCTCTCCTGCGTTAACATGTCTACCAGAGAACTCGTCGGGCCTTTGCTCTTCTCCTTTATCTCGCTTCCTGTTCGTTCGTCTGTTTCTGAAACTGGCGAGGAGCGGGCACCATTCCCTGAACGGTGGAAGAGCGCAGTGAGAGAGCTGATCCTGAGGATATCCGCGAAGGACGGCGGCGTAGACGGAGTTCGAAGCTGCCTGGAGCAGATCGAGTTCTTAAAGTGGACCCTACACCTTCGTCGAGTTCAGATCGACTTCGCCGACGCGGAAGGAGGCAAGAAAAGCTCGAATGCATTCCTGGCCCTGTTGGACTATCTAAGATCTCTCAAGAGGTCCTCTCCCTTCGAGCTAGCCTTTGCTAGTGACTCGTCCTCCGACCTCCAGGCCGCAGTGGAGAGCTTCGCCTCTCCTTCAGAGTCAATGCCACCGTCCCTCGGAACAGGCGGATTGACAACTCTAGATGTGGAAGTCGGACAATATTCCTCCTTCTTCACACTCTTAAAATCACTTCCATCTCCCATCACGTCCCTCCGCCTCGTCCCAACAGTACCCTTTGAAGAACCCACGATACCGCCGTTCCATCTCCTGCCAACGACCATCACCTACCTCACCATCTATTCTGCCCTCGCTGCCAGTCCAGATTATGTCCACTTCCCTTTCTCCCTTCTTCACGACCTCCTCTCTGCCTCGTCCGCCTCCCTCCGCTCCCTAACTTTACACTCCATTCTGTCCCATCCCGACTCTGATCGCCCCAGTACGAGTTCACGTCCCACCTTCAATTCCAGCCCTGACATCAACATTGCGATTCCTCCTGCTCCGCACCTACCTCAGCTCCGGTTTCTCTCCCTAACGAACTCTCTAAATGTCACCACACTCTCCTACTTCTCCCTCCTCCCCTCTGTGCAAAGACTGGAGGTAGAAGAGTGGACCGACCTACCCGCGCTGGTCAAGTCCCTACCCATCTTTTCCCTCCTGCACCTCCAACGCACCAACTGGCCAGCACTCCGAGAACTCGGGATCGGAAGGACGGTGACAAGGGCGTTAGCTTCCCATCTCGGGGCGGACGACATGTGGAACTGGATTCGGGCTGGGGATAGGGATCCTGTCAAGGACTTGGATAGGTTGATGCAGTCTTGGATCACGGAGAGGTGTCAGCAACTGGGCGTCTACGTGAGAGACTCCCAGGGGTATTGGAGGGAGTTTAGGAGGTGGAAGGAACTTGTGCCAGCTGGCGAGGTCGGAGTGACGTCGTGGGAGCCGTGGTGGTGACCTTCCAAGCTCTTCTTTATGCTTCAATTACGCCAACCACCGTCGCGTCAGCAGCGCGTCCCCAGTTGTTTATTGCAAGAAATAGAAAGTAACGTTGATGTATCGAATACATTCCATTGGATTTCAGTTTTGTGCAATGTTAGTTGGTACAGCCTATCAATTCTTTGAGCTTTGATCGATGATCACTGGAGCTTCAACCCGGTCTTCTCCTCCAAATACTGCTTCCACTGCTCCTTGGTGAAACTAGAAGAGATCGAGGGTTCGATGATGCCATCGAGGAGGACAGTGGGAGACACGTGTATGCCATTTTGTCTAGTCGTCCGTCACCGACGCGCCAGGCCGTCCATCAGCGTCGTGTTATGGATGAAGAAGGCAATGGAAGAGAGCACGAACCTGGAGATCTTCACTGCGTACTTGAATTCTGTCGTGATGGGGTTAGCAGAGTTCCCCTTGCCTTTCGCCCAGTTGTGATCATTGAGAGCTAAAGCAGCGGAAAGGACGAACCAGTCGTCGTTAATTTCAGGATGTCGGATGAAGAGATGCCAACAGTCTCCTCTGCGAACTTCGCTAACTCTTCGCGAACTTGAATGAGCGTCTTAGCCGCCACTGATACATCAGCAGAAGGTCATTCGAGTTTTGCCTACATTCTAGAGAAGGGCATACCATGTTCATCGAAGAATTGTTCTTGAATCTACTCCCAGTTGAGTTCGGGACTTGCCATTTGTTTTATTGAGGAAGGGATAGTCTTATAGTGGGAGAAAGTGCGGACGAAGACTGACCTTCATGAAAGCCAGAGAATATTTCCAGAATACCTCCTTCGCCTCCTCGCTCCTAATCCCCTTGCTCTCACTACTCAACTTAGCGACAGCGAGACCAGTCTCGTGGACGAGGGTAGATTGGGCGTGCCTATCCCGTTCGGTGATTTCCATCAGAATATGAGCAGTGAAGGGAAACAACAGGAAAGATGAACCAAGGTTGGACTTGAGGACGGAAGACGAAGGAAACTTCCTCTTTCAAGCTGGGATTGTTGGTGAAGAGCGGGAACACATCCCTCTCGATCCCTGCACAATTCATTTCAATGTGATCAAGTTGCCATATAGCAGGAAAGCGTACCGATAAGGATCTTGCTGTGTAGGGAAGCACGCCAGATTGTTCAAGATTGCATCATGCAAGGTGGAGGGAATACGAACGCGGAGAAGGGGCAGACGTAGTCGAGATACACTGTCCATGTAGCCAGCCAATTACCTGCTGTAATCACCATGCAAAATTGAAATACGCACGCTCGATGGTGTGAGTAGCAGTCTCAGATCCCCATCTCAGCGGCCTTAAAACGGGATTCAACCTTGCAGCCAACTCCATCAGCTAGTTCCCCGTAAGAATTTACAAGAGGTGAACCCACGCCATTTTTGTGTCTGAAACGGAAGAAGGGGCTTATCGAAAGAAATTCAAGCTAGATATCTGCTTCGCCGTTTGGAGCATGCAGCAGTGTTGCAAACAGCAGTGTTGCCTCAGGGGCTTTTCTTCCACGCCTTTGGGGCTGCGACGCGAAGTTGTTATTGAACCACTTATACACGCGACCTTTCACCATTTTCCTGCAAAAGCTAGCTGGAAATGTCATACGTGGTACCCAGGGGACACAAGAGTGACAAGGGGCTAAAGAAGGAGAATAGGCAGGCGAAGTTGAGTTTTGGGAAGGAGGGGTTGAAGGTCTTGTCGTCCCAATCACCAGACACGTCTCAGTCTGCACAGCGCACTCAGGTAGGTTCTCCCTTCCATGTATTTCAACTAGCAGACGGAGTGATGGCTGTGGACCTGTGAAGAAGAATGGGTCGAAGCCGCCACCGCCAACTCAAGTACCCTCGTCTCCTTCTCAACCTTCAAAGCGGCGCAAACGCAGCCGTTCCACCAATTCAGACGCCGAAGACGAAGAAGATTTCATCGAGAAGGCAACGGATGGCAAGAGGAAGAAGGCACGATTTGAGTCAGAAATTGAGTCTAGACCGAGGATTTCGAAGCACCTCACCTCTAGGCGACTGAAGTCAGAGGATGATCCACTAATTGTGAGGGAAGAGAAGCGGAGCATGGTGGATTTCGACAAATCATTTCCTCTCCATTTGCGAAGTCAAAGACGAGTCCTTTCTCCGCACGTCCTCCACCATCCGTTACATCTCAGCAGACAGTCCACCAAGAAGCTAAAGTCACAGTAGAAAAACCCAAGGTGGAGGGGAAGGGGGAGAACGGTGGTGCACGCGACATCCTTTATAGTTCTACATCGTCGCCAGCTCACATCTCTAACCGCGATGCCATCCCTAGCCCTTATGCCGAGGATACCTCCAACAACAGTACACCTGACCGCCCTTACTCAACCTCGAAATCCAGCAGACCACATTCCAGTATACCCCGTCATGTTCTCAACCGGATCATTCGTCCAAAATCCTCTCCGACTCCCCCTCCTTCAACGGCACGTCGGTATCCTCCCGTCTCTGCCTTTCCAAAGCCGGATTCCCTTGATAGATTGCTCGGAGGTGACGAGGAATTTATGCGTCATGGAATGGGGAGCAATAGTACACCTCGTGCGTTTTATCCTGGCTTTAAGCTTGTATACTGACTGCTTTGCCCAGGCTCGTCCGAAGAATCAATATCAGAGATTAAGAGGAGGATCAAGGAGTCCGTCAGGGCAAAGAAGGAAGCGAAGCGCCGAGCAGCTGAAGTACAAGGTGTTGAAGACGTTTCAATACCTTCATCCGCCTTCAGAAAAGAAGATTTGCCCCTCCCTTCGTCCATCTCGAGTATTCCCATGTCAACCAGCACCGCGACGAATGTGAAGAGAAGGAGGGCTCAGACTCCCACTCCCTCGTCTTCCCCACCACAACCCCCGCTCTCGCCAGATACCCAGCTCTTGAACCTCGAGCCCCCACCCTTGCGCTTGCGTGGGAAACACGGAGCAGGGCAGCTGGAAGATGTGGGGGAAGAAGACGTGGTCGAGACGCAATTTTTGAAGGATTTAGGCGTCTTTAGCCAAGTGGAAGCGGACTCGGATATGGAAGATGTCGAGAGGAGGAGGAGAGAGCCAGAAAATTCTGAGATGCTACCGAGGGATTTGATGGTAGGAGAAGAGACCCAACGACATTGGATTGAAGAAGCGGAGCAGTGTAACATGAACCGGAAGCAGACGAGAGACGAAGAAATCGAGACGCAGCATCTGAGAGATCTCGACGTCCTTTCCCAAGTCTCCGGGGCCGAATACGACGACTCCGGATACTTTGAGAACATCCCATCATGCCCCCCTTCCCCGTTTCGAACAAGATCGACGAATTTGATGCTCCGGATGATGTCCCTGCGGATGGCAGAGATGCCCCCATTGAAACCCAATTCTTGGCGAATCTCGATGTTTTGTCACAAGTAGACGGACCAGAGCAGCAGCAAGAAGAATCTCAGCTGCCTTGGTCTCCACCACGACCCTCAGGGATCAGGAGGACGTCAAACTGGTTCGGGGATGCTGCGATGGGAATGGAACAACTTGGGAAGTTAGTGACACCTCCGAAGAAGAGGAAGAAGGATATGAGACTGTCATCAGGAAAAGATATGGAGGAAGCAGTAAAGCATTGGAAGGCTATCGATATCGTGGCTGACGGGGTAGTGGAGAAGAGGAGTCAGGGCTCGAGACAGGGAAAGTTGGATGGGTTCGTGAAGGTTGCCCGAAGGGGAAGGAAGGAGGAAGCTGAGCTGTTGAGACAGCTGAGAGGGCATGGCAGAAGTCAGAGTCACAAGGGAGCGTCGGGGCAGGGGAAAGTGGATCTGGAAGATGTTGACAGTACGGACGATGAAGATTTCTCGTGGAGAGATGTAAGAGAGAAGGAGCGAGTCAGGAGCCTAAACGAGAAGGAGAAGACGAGGCTGAAGCAAGTGAGTCTCCCGTGGGCGAAACCTCAGCCTCCGCCCATTTTACTGTCACGAGAACGTCCTTCATCTCATCCCCCGCATGCTCTTCAGACTCGAGGAGTCTCTAACACCCAGCGTTCTCCCTCTCCTCCTACTCAAGCGCAGTCTTCCCCCTCTCCCGGCCGTCCGCCTTCCAACGAACTTGCCAAAGTGTCGAATGCGCATCTGACCGTGCTGATCTACTATTGGACTGGGACTCGGAAGAATCCTTGCACACCCCGTCTGATCTTTCACAACTACCTCAGTCGGTTCAGGATGATTGGACGATCCATCGAATTGAGGACGAAAAGTTGAAAAAGTGGCAGGAGTATGCGAGCAGTGGGGACGACGACTGATTCTTCTGTCGGATTTGGATTACGGATTTGCTTTTACAAGTTACAACATGAGATCCACCATGGCACAGTAGTGTACTCCAGACATGGAGCTTTGTTAGGAGTACGACATCCATTTGCAGAGTCAGTCCGATAAAGACAAATAATGTGAATAACATCATTCATAAACATTTTTCTACCCTTTGTTCCATCATTTTGCATTTGAGAACATGCGGTCAGAGTAGAGGAATCAGCCCTCGAACCCCGCGACTTCCAGCACCGTTGCGAACTACCCGGTTCCCTCTGAGCATCGCCTTTCCTCTGCATCAATTGGGAGAACTTACAACGACCCTGCTGATCGCTCGGATTTGCTCAATGTCGTATCCCTCTCTGTCAACGACGTCGCCGCAGTTGTGATACCTTCGTCCATTCATGTCATGAGATGGGCAACTTCTTAGGACAAGGAAGGGTGGGGGGGCGTACATGGGATCAGCGATGGGGCCTCGCCTCTCAAACACCTGTGTGGACGCGAATCCCTGATTGAAAAAGCTCTACCTCCGCTGATCAGTCCGCCCGCTCAATATCGAACACATCCGTGGAAAATGGATGGAAGGAGGAAGAAACGGACGAACCTGATGGTCGGAGCAACAGGCACCGGTGACACCGATGGCGAGCTCGGGGACGTAGATGCTGGATATGTTGCCGATCAGGTCCCTGGCGACGGGGAGGTCGAAGCGGTCTGGGAAGGCGAGTTGGAGGGGTTCGCCGGGCTTGCGGTAGCCGAGCATGTCTCCTGTTACACCACATCCCCATCCACCCAAAGAATATCAGAGCACGTTCTTTCCTGGAGTGAGAGGGAGAGGAGGGACAGGACGGGGTTGGAGAGTGGGGGGATGGATGGATGGGAGATCGAACCTTGGATCATCAACGCGACATCTCCTCCTTCCCTCCTCCTCAATCCGCTCGCAAAGAAAGCACTTCCTACGAGCCCTTGCTCTTCTCCGCAAAGGCGGCGAGTATGACTGTCTTCTTGAACTTGATGCGCTGTTCATGAATAGCCTGGGAGATTGCCAACCTGTCAAGTCATGAGCACTGCTTGGTCACGATTATTCGGAGCCATAGACTAACAGCATGGACGTTCCTGTAAGAGGAGAGGAGAGGAGGTCAGGTTGTGTGAGGATGCAGGATGGCGGGAAAGCAAGACGCACCGGACCCATCATCGTCTCCTCCAGGAGCTCTCGAGTCTCCAAAGGTCCCGCGAGAATCATAATGCGCACCCACGACGACCCAGGCCGGCGTCCTCGAGCTCTCCATCCTCGGTGGGGGTCGCACCCACGCCTTCGTAGTAGCAAATCACGTTCGGGTTATATCCGTTCCTAAACTTCTGGAGGCGACAGAGTGCGCCGTTCTTTTCGAACTGCACATCATCATAATATCCTACATTAGGAAAAGGAAAAAGAGAAAGGGAAAGGAGGAGGGACGAACTTGGGATTGGATCCATTTGCTGGCTTTCTCGCCTCCGGTCGAGAACGAGTGTCGAGAGTTCCACTCCTGATGCGTGGCCCCGGTGAGGTGGTCGAGCGAGGTCTTGAACTGTTGGGTGGAGGGAAAGGCGAGCAGGGCCTTTGAGATCTTG
>MU271511.1:36239-51464 GCA_021432655.1 Atractiella rhizophila
GAACTGAGATCGCGAAGGAGGTAAATGGTCGAACTGAGAGGATGAAGAAGAGTCTTAATATTGAGCTCCCAGTGGAAGTGCTGGATTGGAACAATCGCGGGGCATGTCGTCGTAAAATATGGCTCTCAGGCCACAATATGCCAGTAATTTTACAGAAAAGAACGATGGTGACAAAAAGAACTCGGAATGTTGAGCATTACAGGGAAATTGCTAAGTGTAAATATCGCTGCAATTGAATACATCGTCATGATGCTGTATCCTGGGTCTATGTTGGAGATGTGTAAAATGTTAGTAATACTTTCTTCATGAACATTCTGGAAGTTTCTATTTGCCCTAATCTCTCATGTATATAAACACCTGTTCTTGTGTTTCTGCTGCTCAAGCCTTTGCAAAACGTAATACATTTGTTTGAGATTAACAAAGCAGCAGAGAAAAACAACGGTCTAGTACTACCATAACTTGTAGCTCTGATTAACTTGGGTACCATCCTCCCCACATAATGCATGAGCACCTGTATTCTAGTGTACCTCCACTACGAGATCGATATACCTACTGCCATTTCCGTTAAACTTCAGGGGCAGTCATGCCATCATGCACGCTTCAAATACCCTCCATCAATGATCCCAACAAACTCGACACGTGTGTAGAAAAGGCGAAATGTGGGACGGGACGCAGAACCCCTCCAGTTCAAAAGTCAAGGTGCGATGTTGGCAAACAGTTTCACGTGACTCAGAGTCGCTGAACTCCATGATTCAAGCTGAGCTGAAAGCACAATAAGCCCATGCCGCCATACTCATAGACATAAAGCGGGAGTGATGGCTCTCAACGCACCTCTGCTAAGAGATAACGACCCCAATCTAAATGCTCCTGCCTTCGATTTCGAACTCGACGAGTCCGTCGACCTCTCAATTAGCAATAATCACGATTCCTCTCCTGTTTCTGTGAGCGTGAGCCAACAGAGCGAGAAGGTAGCAGCTCCCGGCGTTGACATTGATTTGCTGAGCGATATCTCAAGTTTGTCCGTTTCTCTTCGCCATGACACTGCCTTCCAGCGCAAATCTCAATATCCGCCTTGAATGACCATTGCTCATGCCGTATGGTGCCAATAACATCAATATGCCATCGTAGCTGCTAGATCCATGCAGAAAACACGTTCGCTGACAATAAATTTACAGAAAATCATGCACGTTCGACTTCTCTGCTCTCCCACTCCTTCCAGCTTCCCTCATCGTCTCCCAATTCTCGCTCTCCCCCCGGTCGTCTCGCTCCATCGCACCACTGGCCAAATCCCTCCGTCGTACGCTCGTCGCCCTCTCCTGCGTCAACATGTCCACCAGAGAACTCGTCGGGCCTTTGCTCTTCTCCTCTGTCTCGCTTCCTGTTCGTCCGTCTGTTTCTGAAACTGGCGAGGAGCGGGCACCATTCCCTGAACGGTGGAAGAGCGCAGTGAGAGAGCTCACCCTGAGGATATCCGCGAAGGACGGCGGCGTAGACGGAGTTCGAAGCTGCCTGGAGCAGATCGAGTTCTCAAAGTGGACCCTACACCTTCGTCGAGTTCAGATCGACTTCGCCGACGCGGAAGGAGGCAAGAAAAGCTCGAAGGCATTCCTGGCCCTGTTGGACTATCTAAGATCTCTCAAGAGGTCCTCTCCCTTCGAGCTAGCCTTTGCCAGTGACTCGTCCTCCGACCTCCAGGCCGCAGTGGAGAGCTTCGCCTCTCCTTTAGAGTCAATGCCACCGTCCCTCGGAACAGGCGGATTGACAACTCTAGATGTGGAAGTCGGACAATATTCCTCCTTCTTCACACTCTTAAAATCACTTCCATCTCCCATCACGTCCCTCCGCCTCGTCCCAACAGTACCCTTTGAAGAACCCACGATACCGCCGTTCCATCTCCTGCCAACGACCATCACCTACCTCACCATCTATTCTGCCCTCGCTGCCAGTCCAGATTATGTTCACTTCCCTTTCTCCCTTCTTCACGACCTCCTCTCTGCCTCGTCCGCCTCCCTCCGCTCCCTAACTTTACACTCCATTCTGTCCCATCCCGACTCTGATCGCCCCAGTACGAGTTCACGTCCCACCTTCAATTCCAGCCCTGACATCAACATTGCGATTCCTCCTGCTCCGCACCTACCTCAGCTCCGGTTTCTCTCCCTAACGAACTCTCTAAATGTCACCACACTCTCCTACTTCTCCCTCCTCCCCTCTGTGCAAAGACTGGAGGTAGAAGAGTGGACCGACCTACCCGCGCTGGTCAAGTCCCTACCCATCTTTTCCCTCCTGCACCTCCAACGCACCAACTGGCCAGCACTCCGAGAACTCGGGATCGGAAGGACGGTGGCACGGGCATTAGCCTCCCATCTCGGCGCGGACGACATGTGGAACTGGATTCGGGCTGGGGATAGGGATCCTGTCAAGGACTTGGATAGGTTGATGCAGTCTTGGATCACGGAGAGGTGTCAGCAACTGGGCGTCTACGTGAGAGACTCCCAGGGGTATTGGAGGGAGTTTAGGAGGTGGAAGGAACTTGTGCCAGCTGGCGAGGTCGGAGTGACGTCGTGGGAGCCGTGGTGGTGACCTTCCAAGCTCTTCTTTATGCTTCAATTACGCCAACCACCGTCGCGTCAGCAGCGCGTCCCCAGTTGTTTATTGCAAGAAATAGAAAGTAACATTGATATGTCGAATACATTCCATTGGATTTCAGTTTTGTGCAATGTTAGTTGGTACAGCCTATCAATTCTTTGAGCTTTGATCGATGATCACTGGAGCTTCAACCCGGTCTTCTCCTCCAAATACTGCTTCCACTGCTCCTTGGTGAAACTAGAAGAGATCGAGGGTTCGATGATGCCATCGAGGAGGACAGTGGGAGACACGTGTATGCCATTTTGTCTAGTCGTCCGTCACCGACGCGCCAGGCCGTCCATCAGCGTCGTGTTATGGATGAAGAAGGCAATGGAAGAGAGCACGAACCTGGAGATCTTCACTGCGTACTTGAATTCTGTCGTGATGGGGTTAGCAGAGTTCCCCTTGCCTTTCGCCCCGTTTGAGATCATGTCAGTTGCTCACTAAAGCAACGGAAGGGACGAACCGGTCGTCGTTAATTTCAGGATGTCGGATGAAGAGATGCCAACAGTCTCCTCTGCGAACTTCGCTAACTCTTCGCGAACTTGAATGAGCGTCTTAGCCGCCACTGATACATCAGCAGAAGGTCATTCGAGTTTTGCCTACATTCTAGAGAAGGGCATACCATGTTCATCGAAGAATTGTTCTTGAATCTACTCCCAGTTGAGCTCGGGATTTGCCATTTTGTTTATTTAGGAAGGGAGAGTCGTAGAGTGGGAGAAAAGACGGACCTTCATGAAAGCCAGAGAATATTTCCAGAATACCTCCTTCGCCTCCTCGCTCCTAATCCCCTTGCTCTCACTACTCAACTTAGCGACAGCGAGACCAGTCTCGTGGACAAGGGTAGATTGGGCGTGCCTATTCCGTTCGGTGATTTCCATCAGAATATGAGCAGTGAAGGGAAACAACAGGAAAGATGAACCAAGGTTGGACTTGAGGACGGAAGACGAAGGAAACTTCCTCTTTCAAGCTGGGATTGTTGGTGAAGAGCGGGAACACATCCCTCTCGATCCCTGCACAATTCATTTCAATGTGATCAAGTTGCCATATAGCAGGAAAGCGTACCGATAAGGATCTTGCTGTGTAGGGAAGCACGCCAGATTGTTCAAGATTGCATCATGCAAGGTGGAGGGAATACGAACGCGGAGAAGGGGCAGACGTAGTCGAGATACACTGTCCATGTAGCCAGCAAATTACCTGCTGTAATCACCATGCAAAATTGAAATACGCACGCTCGATGGTGTGAGTAGCAGTCTCAGATCCCCATCTCAGCGGCCTTAAAACGGGATTCAACCTTGCACCCAACTCCATCAGCTAGTTCCCCGTAAGAATTTACAAGAGGTGAACCCACGCCATTTTTGTGTCTGAAACGGAAGGAGGGGCTTATCGAAAGAAATTCAAGCTAGATATCTGCTTCGCCGTTTGGAGCATGCAGCAGTGTTGCCTCAGGGGCTTTTCTTCCACGCCTTTGGGGCTGCGACGCGAAGTTGTTATTGAACCACTTATACACGCGACCTTTCACCGTTTTCCTGCAAAAGCTAGCTGGAAATGTCACACGTGGTACCCAGGGGACACAAGAGTGACAAGGGGCTAAAGAAGCAGGAGAATAGGCAGGCGAAGTTGAGTTTTGGGAAGGAGGGGTTGAAGGTCTTGTCGTCCCAATCACCAGACACGTCTCAGTCTGCACAGCGCACTCAGGTAGGTTCTCCCTTCCATGTATTTCAACTAGCAGACGGAGTGATGGCTGTGGACCTGTGAAGAAGAATGGGTCGAAGCCGCCACCGCCAACTCAAGTACCCTCGTCTCCTTCTCAACCTTCAAAGCGGCGCAAACGCAGCCGTTCCACCAATTCAGACGCCGAAGACGAAGAAGATCTCATCGAGAAGGCAACGGATGGCAAGAGGAAGAAGGCACGATTTGAGTCAGAAATTGAGTCTAGACCGAGGATTTCGAAGCACCTCACCTCTAGGCGACTGAAGTCAGAGGATGATCCACTAATTGTGAGGGAAGAGAAGCGGAGCATGGTGGATTTCGACAAATCATTTCCCTCTCCATTTGCGAAGTCAAAGACGAGTCCTTTCTCCGCACGTCCTCCACCATCCGTTACATCTCAGCAGACAGTCCACCAAGAAGCTAAAGTCACAGTAGAAAAACCCAAGGTGGAGGGGAAGGGGGAGAACGGTGGTGCACGCGACATCCTTTATAGTTCTACATCGTCGCCAGCTCACATCTCTAACCGCGATGCCATCCCTAGCCCTTATGCCGAGGATACCTCCAACAACAGTACACCTGACCGCCCTTACTCAACCTCGAAATCCAGCAGACCACATTCAAGTATACCCCGTCATGTTCTCAACCGGATCATTCGTCCAAAATCCTCTCCGACTCCCCCTCCTTCAACGACACGTCGGTATCCTCCCGTCTCTGCCTTTCCAAAGCCGGATTCCCTCGATAGATTGCTCGGAGGTGACGAGGAATTTATGCGTCATGGAATGGGGAGCAATAGTACACCTCGTGCGTTTTATCCTGGCCTTAAGCTTGTATACTGACTGCTTTGCCCAGGCTCGTCCGAAGAATCAATATCAGAGATTAAGAGGAGGATCAAGGAGTCCGTCAGGGCAAAGAAGGAAGCGAAGCGCCGAGCAGCTGAAGTACAAGGTGTTGAAGACGTTTCAATACCTTCATCCGCCTTCAGAAAAGAAGATTTGCCCCTCCCTTCGTCCATCTCGAGTATTCCCATGTCAACCAGCACCGCGACGAATGTGAAGAGAAGGAGAGCTCAGACTCCCGCTCCTTCGTCCTCCCCATCACAACCCCCGCTCTCGCCAGATACCCAGCTCTTGAACCTCGAGCCGCCACCCTTGCGCTTGCGTGGGAAACACGGAGCAGGGCAGCTTGAAGATGTGGCGGAAGAGGACGTGGTCGAGACGCAATTTTTGAAGGATCTAGGCGTCTTTAGCCAAGTGGAGGCGGACGCCGATATGGAAGGTGTCGAGAGGAGGAGGAGAGAGCCCAAAAATTCAGAAATGCTACCGAGGGATTTGATGGTAGGAGAAGAGACCCAACGACATTGGATTGAAGAAGCGGAGCAGTGTAACATGAACCGGAAGCAGACGAGAGACGAAGAAATCGAGACGCAGCATCTGAGAGATCTCGACGTCCTTTCCCAAGTCTCCGGGGCTGAATACGACGACTCCGGATACTTTGAGAACATCCCATCATGCCCCCCTTCCCCCGCTTCGAACAAGATCGACGAATTTGATGATCCGGATGATGTCCCTGCGGATGGCAGAGATGCCCCCATTGAAACCCAATTCTTGGCGAATCTCGATGTTTTGTCACAAGTAGACGGACCAGAGCAGCAGCAAGAAGAATCTCAGCTGCCTTGGTCTCCACCACGACCCTCAGGGATCAGGAGGACGTCAAACTGGTTCGGAGATGCTGCGACGGGAATGGAACAACTTGAGAAGTTAGTGACACCTCCGAAGAAGAGGAAGAAGGATATGAGACTGTCATCAGGAAAAGATATGGAGGAAGCAGTAAAGCATTGGAAAGCTATCGATATCGTGGCTGACGCCGTAGTGGAGAAGAGGAGTCAGGGCTCGAGACAGGGAAAGTTGGATGGGTTCGTAAAGGTTGCCAGAAGAGGAAGGAAGGAGGAAGCTGAGCTGTTGAGACAGCTCAGAGGGCATGGCAGAAGTCAGAGTCACAAGGGAGCGTCGGGGCAGGGGAAAGTGGATCTGGAAGATGTTGAAAGTACGGACGATGAAGATTTCTCGTGGAGAGATGTAAGAGAGAAGGAGCGAGTCAGGAGCCTAAACGAGAAGGAGAAGACGAGGCTGAAGCAAGTGAGTCTCCCGTGGGCGAAACCTCAGCCTCCGCCCATTTCACTGTCACGAGAACGTCCTTCATCTCATCCCCCGCATGCTCTTCAGACTCGAGGAGTCTCTAACACCCAGCGTTCTCCCTCTCCTCCTACTCAAGCGCAGTCTTCCCCCTCTCCCCGCCGTCCGCCTTCCAACGAACTTGCCAAAGTGTCGAATGCGCATCTGACCGTGCTGATCTACTATTGGACTGGGACTCGGAAGAATCCTTACACACCCCGTCTGATCTTTCACAACTACCTCAGTCGGTTCAGGATGATTGGACGATCCATCGAATTGAGGACGAAAAGTTGAAAAAGTGGCAGGAGTATGCGAGCAGTGGGGACGACGACTGATTCTTCTGTCGGATTTGGATTACGGATTTGCTTTTACAAGTTACAACATGAGATCCACCATGGCACAATAGTGTACTCCAGACATGGAGCTTTGTTAGGAGTACGACATCCATTTGCAGAGTCAGTCGATAACGACAAATAATGTGAATAACATCATTCATAAACATTTTTCTACCCTTTGTTCCATCATTTTGCATTTGAGAACATGCGGTCAGAGTAGAGGAATCAGCTCTCGAACCCCGCGACTTCCAGCACCGTTGCGAACTACCCCTTTCCTCTGAGCATCGCCTTTCCTCTGCATCAATTGGGAGAACTTACAACGACCCTGCTGATCGCTCGGATTTGTTCAATGTCGTATCCCTCTCTGTCAACGACGTCGCCGGAGTTGTGATACCTTCGTCCACGTCATGTCATGAGATGGGCAACTTCTTAAGGACAAGGAAGGGTGGGGGCGTACATGGGATCAGCGATGGGGCCTCGCCTCTCAAACACCTGTGTGGACGCGAATCCCTGATTGAAAAAGCTCTACCTCCGCTGATCAGTCCACCTGCTCATATCGAACACCTCCGTGGAAAATGGATGGAAGGAGGAAGAATGGACGCACCTGATGGTCGGAGCAACAGGCGCCGGTGACGCCGATGGCGAGCTCGGGGACGTAGATGCTGGATATGTTGCCGATCAGGTCCCTGGCGACGGGGAGGTCGAAGCGGTCTGGGAAGGCGAGTTGGAGGGGTTCGCCGGGCTTGCGGTAGCCGAGCATGTCTCCTGTTACACCACATCCCCATCCACCCAAAGAATATCAGAGCACGGAGGGAGAAGTGGTGAGAGATTGATAGATTGAAGGATCGAACCTTGGATCATCAACGCGACGTCCCCTCCTTCCCTCCTCAATCCGCTCGCAAAGAAAGCACTTCCCACGAGCCCTTGCTCCTCTCCGGCGAAGGCGGCGAGTATGACTGTCTTCTTGAACTTGATGCGCTGTTCATGAATAGCCTGTGAGATTGCCAACCTGTCAAGTCATGAGCACTGCTTGATCACGATTATTCGGAGCCATAGACTGACAACATGGACGTTCCTGTAAGGGAGAGGAGAAGAGGTCAGGGCCTGTGAAGATGGAGGATGGCGGGAAAGCAAGACGCACCGGACCCATCATCGTCTCCTCCAGGAGCTCTCAAGTCTCCAAAGGTCCCGCGAGAATCATAATGCGCACCCACGACGACCAGGCCGGCATCCTCGAGCTCTCCATCCTCGGTGGGGGTCGCACCCACGCCTTCGTAGTAGCAAATCACGTTCGGGTTATATCCGTTCCTGAATTTCTGGAGGCGACAGAGCGCGCCGTTCTTTTCGAACTGCACATCACAATATCTCGTTAGGAAAACAAAGAGAAAATGAAAAGGGAAGAAGAGGGGGCACAAACTTGAGATTGGATCCATTTGCTGGCTTTCTCGCCTCCGGTCGAGAACGAGTGTCGAGAGTTCCACTCCTGATGCGTGGCCCCGGTGAGGTGGTCGAGCGAGGTCTTGAACTGTTGGGTGGAGGGAAAGGCGAGCAGGGCCTTTGAGATCTTGGGGTCGAAGGCGAGGGAGTCGAGGTAGGCCTGCACCCGTTTGGCGTCGTGGTCGGATACCGGCACGAACGAGGACGCTTGACTGGAAGGCGAGGGGAGGAGGACGGGTGCGGTGTAGAGGGTGTCGATGGTTTGGTAGAGAGCTCCGAGCGCGGAAGAGGGGAGTTGGAGGATGACTGTGTCTTGAGACGAGTGCAGAATCCTCGCATTTTCCTGTTCCAATCCGAGTAAGTTACATGCGTTAATAAAGAGTGAATAGAAGCGGACAGAAGGGAGAGTTGACGCTTCGATTTCCCCCATCACACGCTTGTTCCATCCGTCACCCAGGTCGAACACGTCGCCGTCCAGGGGCCTGGGGGAGAGATGGACGACGTCATAAGCACCCTGTCCGCCCAGCTCGACTGGCACGAATTGGGCTTGGTTGCTGAGCTCTGAACCGAAGGCGAGGTCGATGCGAAGGCACTCGGGGGACGAGTGGAAGACGTGGGAGATCGTCTGTGAGCCGTATGCGCCGAGGTAGGCTACGCAGGGCAGCGGCGGGGCCGAGGGAAGGGACGGGGAGAGGAGCAGGAGCGAGCTGTAGCGCGAGAACGTCAGAGGCAGCTGCATTTCGATGTTCAATAGTCGACTTTGAAATAGGACATGACAATGCTCCGACAATTGGAAATAGCGGATGCCGTAGATGCATGACTACGGGGAGAGGAGTTACAGCTTGCTAGAGCAGAGCACTACTGACAATGCCCTTTATTGTCATTTTGATTCAGCATTTGATTGGATTGTAGCATAAAGCTCGCTTATTCTGGCTTGTGTGACACAGCACTTCTTGCTCGTCTCTCCCGTTTCTCTCCCATCATTACTCAGATCATTACTGAACTATCTTTCGGAACGCGTGAAGAGCAGCAGGGAATGATATCATGATACCCTGGTACGGTAGGACCTGGTAGGAGTTGGTAGAAGGGATGGGAAAACTGAGCAGTGAGCCGAGCGGGATCGCAGCGGGATCAATTCTATTAAATGGAGGTAAGACATGAGCGAGACCAAAAAATGTCGCACTCAGGCGCTTCCGAGCCAGGCAAAAGATATAAAAGACGCCCTGCGACGTCCACTGCTTCTTCCACATTGGCTTTCCAGTTCAATTTTTCGCCTTTCGAGCTTCCCACCAGGGTGTCGCATTATAGCACGTCTTTCGTCTCATCTCATCATCCTACACCGATAAAATGTCCTCCTGGGTCTCTTTTCTTCGTCTCCCGAATCTATTCAAGAAGAGCTCGACGTCCAGCGACACCGTGGCCGCTCCCACTACCAAGAAAATCAAGGTCACAGCGAAGGACGGCTGGATCCTTGGCAAAGCCGCGCCAGCTGCACCCATCGTCGAAGACAGCGTCTACAGCAAGATATGGTGGAAGACGAGCACCAGTACGTCCTCCCTCTACAGACGCTTGCGATTTTTCTAATTGGTCTGTTCGACGTCGACAGCATGGGAGGACCTGGAGCGGGAATGGATTTATATGATGGATCAGTGGGGGCCCCGTGAGCGTGTGTCTGACGACCCATTGGAACCGCGATGGAAGGTGAGATTGCTTCGTCTTGTCTCTGAAACTCCGACGGTGTTGTTGATGTACCTTGTTCGCGCGTACAGAAGAGGCAAGCGGCATTCAGAAATCAAAAGCTCGAGCCCATCGACTTCACGCCTCTGCCAAAATATTCTCTGCCCGTCATCGTCCATGCTGTCACTCAGCTCTTCGCGCCAACTCCAAAATACGACGACCTGCCTCCACTCGTGCCCCTCCATTTCGAGGACGAAGAGTTTGAGGACGACTACTACGATGACGACAACGAGTATGAAGACAGCATCGGAGTCACCGAGGGGGACGAGAAATCAATCGTGGACCCCTTCCACATCGACCAAAGGATGGCAGTCGTCGAGGCCGTAAGGTTTACGCTGTGGCAAATGATGAAGCGGTCCTCGAAACAACAACCCGCAGAGCAATTAGTGGCAGTCGAGCATAGGTCGCATGTTGTTTGAGAGCAAGAGCAGTTTTTCGATTCTTCTTCAGTCTCCTTCTCCTTTCTATTGTTTTCTTCGCTTTTCGTTTCTTCATTCGCGTCTGGTCCGCATATTTTTATTGACGTTTAGTTGCAAGTTTCTTGATTAAAGCTTCGTTCGCAAGTTTCTTGATTGAAGTTTCGTTCGCAAGTTCTTGATTCAATTCGTTTGCAAGTTTCTTGAATTCAGTTTGGTTAGCAAGTTTCTTGATCTTGATTCAAATCGGTTCGCAAGTTTCTTGATTGGAGTTTCGTTCGCAAGTTTCTTGACCTTGATTCAATTGGTTCGCAAGTTTCTTCATTGAAGTCTGGTTCGCAAGCAAAGAGCAGACTGTATGTCATCGTTTACTGTCTGAATCCATCGGTTTCGTCTCGCATGAAGATGTATGGTCGTGAATAGATATTTCTGAGTAATTGTATCTCCCACTTTGGTTTTGATTCTTATTCAAGATATTGCGAGTGCCTGCGAGATCCTGAGCTGAGAGTAGTCTGTTTGTTATAAGCTGCCTGACGGAATACTTTGGAGAAATAGAAAAGGCTCCCACATCCATCAAGTGGTACCAACACCTCATGCCAGTTTAGCAGCGCTACTCACAATACGGCCAACGGACGGTTTCATCATCTCATACTGATGCTGAAGAATCCTTGTCGGTAGTACTGAGGAAAGTTCGGGGAGGGATAGCGTTTGGATGGACAGATGATGGATCATAATTGCATAAATCGACATGCCAACATAGAACTGTGCGTGACCCAGAACACCACTCGAAGGGTCGCTCACTTGAGCCTGTGACACAAAGAATGGCACAATCAAAGCAAGCCCACAAAAGGGGAAGCGAAAGAGATGAACGTACTTCTTCTTAGGCCTCAGCTGGCTGGAATGTCCACATCCCCTCTTCCTGCAGTTTGTGGCCCTGGGAGGAAGGCGGGCGTAGCATTTGCGGCAGATCATCTTCTCGCAGTTGTAAGTCGATGCAAGGGCCTTAAGAGAAGGCTCGATGATTCCTCCCCTCAATCTATCCATCCAAACACGCCACAAACCATTACACCCCGCCCTGCCTGGAGAAGGAAGCCAAAAGGACGTACCGCAGGACGAGGTGGAGAGTGGACTCCTTCTGGATGTTGTAGTCGGAGAGAGTGCGTCCGTCCTCCAATTGCTTTCCGGCGAAGATGAGACGCTGTTGGTCTGGCGGGATTCCTTCCTTGTCCTGGATCTTGGCCTTGACATTGTCGATGGTGTCGGAAGACTCCACCTCGAGGGTGATAGTCTTGCCTGTGAGGGTCTTGACAAAGATTTGCCTATCCCAGGACGCACCCATTAGCACATTCCGCACTAGTGCATGGGCAAGAAATAGAAAATACGCACATGTTGACGAGATTGAAGTTTCGTCGTTTCCGAAAGGGAGTGGAAAAGAGAGAGCCAAAACCCTAACCCTGCCTCAACCTCTTCCCAACCGACAGCAAACAGTCACGGATACGTGTTCAGCAGCAGAACATCAGCCACAGCATCATGGTAAGTACTTAGCTCTGACAGGTGCAGTTTTAAGGGCTGTAATGGAACAGGTGGTCTTAGCAGCGTCTATAATCTCAAAAGGCGGCAAACGTGCGTGCTCCACATTGTAACCTGAGAAGTGGTAAGAATAGGGAAACAGCCCTGTTGTCACGCCAATTTCGCCCCCTGCCTCTATCCCGACTCTCAGCCCTCCTAACCTCCTTCCCTACCCTTCTTCCGACTTCCTCCACAGCGTCCCAGCACACTACCCTAACGTCACCCCTCCATCCACACATCCGCTATGTCTATCTCCCACTCGAAGACCTCTATCTCATACTCATAGTCAACACTCAATCCAACATCCTCCTCGACATAGAAACTCTTCAGCTTTTCTCACGGGTCGTCGGAGAGGTATGTGGTGGAAGGGTGAGCGAGGCAGAAGTCGGAAGATGTGCCTTCGAGCTGTTGAGCGCGATGGATGAGATCGTCAGTATGGGGTATAGGGAGAAGCTGGACTTGATGGCTGTGAAGAATATCCTGGAGATGGAGAGTCACGAAGAGAAGATACAAGAGATCATTACCAGGGTGCGCTTTCTCTTACTTTTCTCCTTGGATCAGATGAGACCGACACGTTTTGTGGCATCAATTCCTCGTTGGATGTGGATAGAACCGCGAAGCTGAAGCTAAAGAGGAACTGAGACGGCGAGCGAAGCAACTCGAGCTTCAACGCCGCGAAGCCCAACGTCGTGGTCAACCCAATCCATACACCAACGTGCCAATGAGCATGCCTTCTCTCCCCACGCCATCCTTCACCAACCGCGCACACCGTCCCCCGCGCCGTACGAGCAGACTCAGGCGGCCAACAAGCCGTTCAAAGGGAAAGGAATGCAGCTTGGGCGGCGGAGCGAAAAAGGCCAATTTGAAGGCGGATGCGGTATTGGCCGAGGCGATGGACGGATTGGGTGTCGATGAATCCGTCCTTAGATCTTACACTCCGGAGCCTGTGAGGAGCGCAAGTCCGGCCGTTCCTGCACAGGCAGCGGTTGCGGCACCCGAGAATCCGTTCCCTGATGTTGAGCAACAAGAGTGCGTGTTCCCACCTTTGCGGCCTGGATGAGCTTGGAGATTGACAGAATGCGGATGGGAACAGTGTTCATCTGAATCTGAAAGAAAAACTATCCCTCTCGCTCTCTCGCGACGGAGGCGTCACCTCCTTCGAGCTCCTCGGCGAGCTCAATCTCCACGTCAACGACGCTACAGCCAACAAGTGCTACGCGAAGGTCCGGCACAATGACCAGTTCCAGTCTTCGGAATTGCAGTTCAAGGTTCACCCGAATGTGGATCGCAATGCTTGGAGCAAGGAGAATCGGATAGCGCTCAAGGACGCAAAGAGGACTTTCCCTGTTGGGCAGGATGTTGGTGTCCTCAAATGGAGGTTGGCTGGAAAAGACGAGACTTGGGTTCCTCTGTCTAGTAAGTCTTGTCCTTTCCTTCTGTTGTGATGGAAAGAGGGAATTGATGATTTTGATAGTCAACTGTTGGCCGACGGTCTCCAACTCCGGAACAACGGAAGTATCCATCGAATACGAGTTGGAGAACACATCTTTATCCCTGCACAATGTGACAATCTCCATACCCCTGCCGCCAGGATCGTACCCAACCGTATCGGAGTCCAGCAGCGAGACTTGCAATGGAACATGGAGCGTGAATGCGGATGCTCATTCCCTCGACTGGATCGTCCCCATCATTTCTACAGAGGGCGAGGGAACAAACAGCGGTTCGCTCGAGTTCACCTGTCCGGGAGACGATGTTGCATATTTCTTCCCTGTTGCCGTAGACTTTGTGAGCCAGCAAGGGATCTGTGGGGTAGAGGTAGGTCATTGTCTTCTCATGGCGTCGAAAGACTGAAGTGAGCTGTGTGCAGATTGTGGAAGTCAAATCTGGGGAGACACAGGAGGACATTCCTTTCTCTCTTCAAGGATTGTTGACGACCGACGAATATGTCGTCGTCTGATTCTTTCTTTTCTGTGCGTTCAATGATGGGCTTGGTGGGTTGTGAGTAAGGGACAGTTGATTGGGAGAGAGACTGAACTGAATTTGTTTGGTCCACCATCTTTCTTCTCTTTCATGGGCGAGTAACGAAGCAACAAGCAAAGCAAGGTCGTTCGCACTGTCTTTGATAGATAGATTAAATTAATCGTACATACGATATTTCACGACGTTATTTCTTGCTACAGTCTGCCTGAAATATGAAGAGAACGACGCGTTGAATTGAATCTACGAAACGATTGATGCCACTTTAAATGCTAGGCTGCTAAATCTACTAATCTACTCCTGCTGCAGTATCTGCTGAAGTGAGGGGAAATACGCGGATCAGACCTGAAGCAGGTGATACAAGTGTGAGAAAACAAAATGTCCATCTATGGAATCTGAAAAACGAAAATGCGGCAAAGTCCTTTCTGAAACCAGAGCACGAAGTAATCGGACTCAGTCATCCGTTAGGATGGTGACACCCTCTCTCACGTCTCCCACCATGCCGGAAAGAGAATTATTCCTCAGGTCGACTGTGGAGAGGAGTTTGAAGTCACGGAAGGTAGGAATGGGGCCTGTGAGTTTGTTGGAGGAGAGGTCGAGGAATTGGAGGGACGACGCGAGTGATGTGGACGTGGAGATGGCTGAAAGGAGGAATGGAGAGTCGAGGGAGAGCTTATTCAGTGTCCTACAGCGAAGATCATTTTAGCATGTCTGCTCAGAATAAGCGGAAGGATGAACGAACAACTTGTTAACTCGGAGTGGCTTGTCTGAGGCACAAGTCACACCGCTCCATGAGCAGAAATCGCTGTTTTCCATCCATCCTTGCGCCTTTAAAGCGGTAGCAGTAGATGTGGAGGAATCGACGATTGTCTTGAGCGAGCAGAAGGACTCGATCTCTGTAACGTTATTCTCCAGTCCTTTCAGACTATCCGTTACCGTTGAATCGGACGAAGACAGGAATGGGAGGCATTGGGAGCATGGATAGTTGGCGGGAGGGAGAAGAGGGAAGAGGGACAGGCAAGCAAGGGCATAAGTTGAAGTGGTCTTCACGGACTCCTCGGAGGATGAAGCAGAGGAGAGGGACGCGAAGCGTACGTCGAGGAAAATGTTGTTGACCAAGAGATAAAGCGTGATCAAGGTCGCCAGGGTGCCCAAGAACCAATTCGTCCTCCGCCTCCTCCTCTCCGCGTCTGTTCTCCTCTTGCCTCCCAATTCCTCCGACCGGTAAGCTACCTCGTAAACTCC
>MU271512.1:0-51428 GCA_021432655.1 Atractiella rhizophila
GTGTTTAGTGGTAGGTGCGGGAGCTTCAAGTCTGAGTGTGCAAGGAGGATCTGTACCTCCTCGCAGTTCTAAGCTGTGATGCCATTTCACTTGCTATCAGCAACTCAAGCCAAGCTCGCAAACGTGAGGCACTCATCGTAAAAATTGACAACCTGAAGACTCTTTTGGGCTGGGGGCCATTTAGTGCGAAAAGGTCACTGGACGCCGATCGACCAAGCCTGTTGAACTGATTGCTGGGAAAGTTCTTGAAAACTGGTTCAACACTTCAACATACAGGGAGAAGCTTGACTTGTTCATAACGGACGGTCGATGCTGGAATATTTCAGCATGTTGCAACAAAGCAAATAGATGTTGGAAGAGACCCGTTAAAATAACATCCCGCTCTTGACGGTCTCGTTAACTATGCCACTTCTACCAATGCTCCAGATAGCTGAAGGAAGGCCCATCCCATGATACAGGCCTGATAAACATTAGAAAGGTAGGAACCAGGTTCATCCATTATGCCGAAAGGAGGAAGTACCATGATAAAACCTGTGGTAGTGTCCCTTCCTCCCTCCGAGACCCATTCCAGCATTGACTGCTTGTTCATCAGTGTTTCGTTCTAGTCCAAAGTTCAGTAGCTTCAGTCTTCAGTACATTTCCGTTCAGTTCGAGGACAGACCTCGTCGCTACATTTGCTTTCGAAACATGTTGACCATGTTCCTCCTCCTCCTCCTCCCTATTGCTTCCTTCTCTCTCCCCACAGGTCTCCTCACCCGTCAGAACGGCAAATTCTTCCAGCTCCCAGTGCCCAGAGAGGTCATCGGCGTCCGGATCTTAAACAGGAACAAGAAGATGGGAGCGCAGAAACGGGCGGTGGAGCAAACGCAGTTTCGGCTCAGATTCCCCGAGCCCAAGGATCCATCCACTGAGGTAGGACAGTCTGCCCTCCTTGGTTGTGGTCTAAGTACTAACATTTGTGTCCTTGAGCAGGCGGGCCAATTTGCCATTTCCTACGCGTCCCTGTGGGCAACTCCCTACCCGCTGCCCAATCCGACACCGTCGCCAGGCTCTTTCATTGACAACCGCAGGCTCATCGAGAGAGATAACTTCCCAAAGAACCCACAAGGTGAATTGCCGATCTGGAAGTTTACAGATGAAGATGGCGGGATCCATACCGTTAGAGCTCATCATTGGGATGCTCAGGTGAAGGACGAGAAGCATTAATGCGCCTTGAAGACGTCTCTTTATCACTTCTATTCGTGTAACTTTAAAATGTGTACAAGTAGTTCTGCAGGTGCTGAACTCTTGGAAGCAAACGAAACCTTCATTAGAAGTAGTGTCTGGGTAAACATTCGACTGTCTTTCCATATTTGAGGACTACCTACTCCATGTAACTAATTCTCGGGATGAAACGCTCTTCGTCAGATTCAAAAGGTTCATACCATTGTTGTGCAGACTCCAAGAATCAGGAAATAGAAAGGGAGAAGTTCTGTTCAGCTAGGAGCCAGGCAAATCCGTAATCCGCATTTACTTTATGCTGGCAGTTCAAGCTGCACCATGGGAGGCTCTGAAACGGGAGAGTTGAAGGACGCCGCAAGGACACTTTGCAGGTCCACGCCATAGCAAATACAAGGGATAACATCTAGGCTTCTAAAATAAGGTCGTCACAATTCAAAGTTTCCTTGCAAGTGATTCTTTGTCCTGCTGTCCCTTGTTCGGAGAATTGTAGTTGGAAGGATCCCCTTGTTGCCACGTGCGCCCTTGTTCTCAAGGGATGAATGTAGCGCCATGGGCCATGGGCAAAGAAAGAGATTCCACAACAAGCAAACAAGGACAGGGGGATCGGCAGAGGGTATAAGAAGGGACAGCGCACCTCTTTGATCGCCAGTTCCCTTTAGACTTAGACATTACTATATCAAGAGCAGCGCTCGCCTCATGCATCCCCAACTTCTCTTCACAATATTCTTGTTCAGCATCGTCTCAGCACGGGAGGGACTGGGAAAACCAGCCGTCCTCACTTCCCTTGCAGCAATAGAAGGATGCTCTAGATGTGCCAACCTTGCTCGCAACGCTGGCGACGCTCTCCTCGCCACCGCCGGGCCTTGTTCACAGCAAGAGGAAGCGGACCAAATGATCGAACTTGGCGGGTCTGAGAACCTGGATTCGAAAACGAAGGATTTATTGGTCAGCATCGCTGTCGAATATCGACAAGCCCAGCGAGAGGTTCCGACGCTCCCTGATGGCACGGAGAGGAACAGCCTCTTCTGTCAACAGCAAGCTAGGAGCAGTCAGTTGAGGTGCTTGATGCAAAAACAAGATTCAGACGTGGTGTCAAATCTCTTCTTCGATCCTTCCGCCCCTGGAGATGGAACTGTGAACGCGGGTAAGAATCAAGGTTTGTCCTTCTCTTTCTCTACTGTTTCTGCGATAGTGACACATGGAGTAGTGGGCACGATTGCGCCAAGCTTCGCCGCTTGTAAAGGTAGCGGAAAGGCAGTGAAGGCGTCTGATGCCGGAGCTGAAGCTGGGAATACAGAGTCCGGTGCTTCAGTCGACGTAGCATCAACGAGCGATACTTGTTCCAGCGATGAGGAAAGCGGAGGCACGACTGCATCAACGACCGAGAACGAAGCCAGCTCTGCATCGGGAGATCCGGCCGACACCGTATCGGGGGCAGGAGAAGAGGAGACGTGTCCTAGCGACAGCGAAGGGACAGGTTCCTCCGCTTCGTCTTCTAGCTCCAACGATCCCACCGCTTCTGCTTCTGCCTCTGCCTCTGTCTCTGTCACCACCCAGTTCAGCACAGTGTACCGAACTGCAACGACCGAAGCTGTCCAGACCAGAATTGCGACGGTCACTGTCACAGCTCCCCCTACAGGAGAGACAGTGGTTGGGATCGGCGCGAGCGTGATTGGATTCGCCTCCTCGTCCATACCCGACGGAAGTGCAGCTGTCGTTTCCGATTCTCCAGCTCCCGCCTCTCCTCCATCCTCAGGAGGAGTTCCAGGAACCAATCCTCGAGACTCATCCACCTTTAAGAGGCGAGAAGACTGGTCGGGAGTCGATGATGCTGCTGAGGAGGTTGAAAAGCCAAAGAAATGGTCGTTTGGCCCTCAACGCGCCTGGTTTGCCGCTCACGGTTCCTCTGCTTCGTCGTCTTCATCACCAGCTCCTTCTTCCACCCCGGCGTCGACTCTACAAAAGCGATTCTCCTTCTCCTTCCCTCCTCCAGGTAAGACGATGGAACCTTTTAACGAGACGTGGCAAGGTCCGACAGGAAGTCAGAAATCGTCCAACGAGCTTCGTTCCGTCCATATCAAGCGTAACCGCGGTCCACCTGCTGGGGCTTTAAAGCTTCAACCGGTCAAACGGGACCTCACGAACGCTCAACAGCTCTTCGGTGCTTTCGGAGGTGGTCTGAAGGGAGGTGCGGCGAAGCGAAACGTGTTGGCGGAAGGAGGGATCGGGGCGACTCCAGTGTCTTCCTTTTTCATCGCCGCAACTGAGACTCCAACCCCCACCGCCACCGTCGACCTTGGCTTAAAACCCGTCTCCGGCGGCCTCCTCCAAGCTTCATCTTCCTCCGCTGACTTGGGGCTCAAATTTGTCTCTTCCGGCAGCATCCAAGCGACTTCACAATCGCTTGGAGACTTCGTAAACGTCGGCCCAGCCCCAACTGCCGTTGCGGCTAGTCCTGCCAGGGCTGCAGCCGCCACGGACGGAGAGGACGAGGTCACCGTCGTGGTGGAGCATACGGTCACCAGCCGTGTTACCCATTTTGTGACTGCGACAGCGAAGGCGACAGTGACCGTGACGCAGACGGTGCAAGTTGAGCCGACTTCCCTATAGACCAGGCGTATGTTCGCACGGTGGACACTATGTTTGTATATATTTTTTTTGCACAGTCGTTGGCATTGTTTTCCTTCGTTCTCATCCGTCGCTCATTTAGTCTAGAAAGCAATTGCATTAGTTGACTGTCGTGACTGTAAATTTTGTAGCATTAAACTAAGAAATCATATCCGCATAATTCGCAGACGAGCTACCAACAGCGGGAGATGAGAGTCAAGTGTCACCTTAGCAAATAACTCACAAAGACTCACATACTGCATTTACAGTGATCAAGGCACCTTTAGTGGATCTTATGTCTGACATTATATGCGTTGTCAGATCGGATCTGTATTTGCCATTGAAGCTGTGCCTGATAGCATCAGAGGAGTTGAAGAGTGTCCACAAATGCAAAGTATGCAAATACTAGGAAGCAACTTTCATTTCTTTCTGCGAGCAATTTCAAAAACCGGAAACGGGGGAAAAGGGAACAACTCCGCAAAAAAAATTCCTTAATTCCTCAATAAAACAACCCCGGAACCCTCAAAACAACCCCAAAGTCAAAGGAAAGGAGAAACAAACCTGAAGTTGTGACTTGACGACTGTAAACATCCTCAAGCACGTCCAACATCGCGTCATACTTTAAACATATAACAACGTTTGCTATCACACTTGCTCACAGGATGTCGTCCTTGCGTCTGGTCAGATTGATAGAGTGCTGAGGAAGAGAATGCATGACGTGGCCAGCGGCAATGGTGATACCCGCTTTATTCACGCATTCTTCTGACCACCAGACCACACAATCAGCAATCAGGACGACTTCCCAGTCCGCTCCTCCAGCTGTCCTCCACCAAAAGCAGCATCTGCTAGCAGACCAGCGAGATTGGACATAGACTACGCGTTGGATAAACAACATACAGGGTGAGCCATCCTCTCCTCGGCGTATTGGGAGTGGAGTTAAGTGAGGTATTGGAAAGAATCACTTCGAATTTCGCTGTACAAATCTTTGCGACTTTTCATATCCCGCAACAATAATCCACAATCCAATCAGCATGGCCGCCCAATCCAGCCTTCGTCCAGGCGCGAGACAGCTGAAATACCTCCTTCCGCTGTTACTCGTCGTCTACGTCTTACGGAGGACTCGAAAGCGTCTCTTCTCCCTCCTTCCCACCGGAAGCCGAAAAACATCTCTTCCCGCATCGTACTACCTCGACACACCTCTCCGCGACCTCGCACAGCGAGACCTGTTCCGTCCTCTCGAGGACGGCTCGAGGGAGCTCCTGGTGCCTTACAAGAAGGGAGTGAGCAAGGTCCTGGTGAGACCGACAAAGGAGAGCACGTTTGATTTGCACGCGAAGATATTCAAGGAGGTCGGAGAGGAGAGCGTGAGATTGGAGAAGGCACGGTTGAAGGGAAAGAAGGGAGGTGTCGGAGTCGATAGGACGTTCATGAGACAGCTAAGAGCGATTCTGATGATCATCATCCCGAGAGTGGACAGCAAAGAAATGATCTTGTTGTTGCTCTCAAGCGGGTTTCTTGGTCTCAGAACTTGGCTCTCCGTTCTGGTTGCGAGATTGGATGGAAGACTAGTCGGAGATTTGGTCCGTCATTCCCACCTCCTTCTTGTCGCGGTATGATTGGGGCTAAAACCTTTTGGATAAAGGTATCGGCAAACGGACGCGGCTTCCTCGTCGGTCTGCTCTACTGGTTCCTCCTCGCCCTACCCTCATGCTACACAAACGCGATGATCCGCTACCTATCCTCCAAGCTCGCTCTCTCCTTCCGAACCCGCCTAACACGGTACGCGGACGACCTCTACCTCTCCTCCAACCTTTCCTACTCCAAACTGCTCTCTCTCTCTTCAGCGATCGAAAGCCCCGATCAGTATTTGACCAACGACATCGCCCGCTTCTGCGTCTCCCTATCCAACTTGTACTCCAACTTGAGTAAACCCATCCTCGACCTCTTGATCTTCAACTTTCAGCTCTTCACTAACGTTGGCTGGAGAGGTTCTGCTGGACTCGCCGCGAATTACGTGGTCACGGCTGCGATATTGAGAGCGGTCACGCCCTCGTTTGGCAAGCTTGCGGCGGTGGAGGCGAGGTTGGAGGGAGAGTATAGGGGGATGCAGAGTCGGATAGTAACGAATGCGGAGGAGATTGCATTCTATAATGGAGCGGAGAGGGAGAAGGGAATCTTGAAAGAGAGCTTTGAGAATTTGATCAGGCACATTCATTCCATCTTCAAGGTATGCATATCCAACAATACTGCCATATGTTCTATATGATTGTATGTGAGAGTGCTGATTAGAATGTCGGAGCAGATTAGGATAGCTTATTCTATGACGGAAGACTTCATCATTAAGTACATGTGGTCGGCAGCAGGATACGTACTCATCGCCCTACCCGTCTTCCTCGAAGAGGTAGTAGGCATACCCATGTCTTCCCATGCCTCCCCCTCTTCTGGGGGAGACGAGAAGGTGGATGGAGGGTCCGAAGCTCGCGTGGCCAAACGAACCGAGAGTGCGTTGTGCCTGCCCCCATCTCTTTCAATCCTCTAGAATGACAAGTTAAATCTGATGACGGTGTCTGGTACAGATTATATCTCGAATCGTCGCCTCCTACTCTCCCTCTCCGACGCCGGAGGTCGTCTCATGTATTCATACAAGGACCTAGCCGAGCTCGCAGGATACACTCAACGCGTCTTCACCTTCCTCGAGACGTTGCATCGGCTCAGATCGTCGACTTACACCCCCGCCGGGTACAAAATGGAGGAAGGAGGAGTGGAGAGGAGGGGAAAGAACGAGTTCGCGTTGGATACCATAAATGGGACGATTGTCCTGGAACAGAGCGGAGAAGAGGAGGAAGTCGTGTTTGAGAACGTACCCGTCGTCGCCCCCGCGCCATTGAAGGTAGAGATTGGAAATGGGACGACGGCGAAGACAGAGACGGGGAAAGCGGCGGATGGGGAAGAGGATGGTTTGTTGGAGGGGGAAGGAGGGAGGAGGTTTGGAGAGGTCTTGGTGGAGAGTTTGAGCTTCAAAGTTCGAGAAGGAGAACATCTGCTCATCAGCGGACCGAACGGGAGCGGCAAATCTTCGATCGGTCGTCTCCTAGGAGGATTGTGGCCTGTCTTCGAGGGAGTGGTGAGGAGGCCGAAGGACGCGAAGGCGACTAGGTTCGCTAAAGGAGAGAAAAAGGAGAATGAGGGTATCATGTTCATCCCACAAAGACCTTACCTCTCCCTTGGCAGTCTGAGAGATCAGGTTATATATCCAGACAGCTATCCTGAGATGGTGGCCAAGGGACTGACGGATTCGGACCTGATTGGGATACTGGAGAAGGTGCATTTGGAGTATCTGGTTGAGAGGGAGGGCGGGTTTGAGACGAGGAAGGAGTGGAAGGACGTCCTCAGGTATATCCTCCCTTCCAATTTGTATCCACACACGTGAATTGATGATGCCTGGTGGGTGGCCATAGCGGCGGAGAGAAACAGCGGATCAACCTCGCTCGTCTCTTCTACTTTCGTCCCAAATTCGCAGTCCTAGACGAAGCCACCTCTGCCGTCTCCTCGGACGTGGAGGGACTGTTGTACTCGCGAGCGAAGGAGTTGGGCATCAGTGCGTCTTTTCCCCCCTCCACATTCATCCCGCAATGCTGAGCAATACCGGTGGTAGCTCTGATCACCATCTCACATCGTCCTTCCCTCTTCAAGTACCACAATCACCTCCTTAAGCTCTTAGGACATGAAGGCAAATGGGAGCTGAGCGCGATCGGGACTGAAGAAGAGTTCGTACTTCTCATTGTTCGTTCTCAAGCCTGATGATGCTCTTGTTGTGTATAGGAAATCGACGTTTAAGAATGAAATGGCGGAACTGGAGGATAAATTAAGGCAGGTGGATGGCTGGAAGGAACGGTTGGCAGAGATCGAGAGGGAACTCGCTTTCAAGAACGCTTAGATTCCGTGCTGACAATATTGGCATGTATGAGGTAGATAATCTTGAATAATGTTGACTTTCCTGAGCACCACATTTGGCTAGCTTTCACGCTTAAAGCAGTGTCAGATCGACCGGTTGTGGATGGGCGGTGGGTGTCGCACTCGGAGGAAGAAGGGAGTTGGGGAAGGTAGGTTGAAGAGGGGGAGAGCCGCATGACGAGATTTTACAAACGTAACCAGGATTAAAATAGGATCCTCCAGTGCTTTCATTGATTAAGTGATGAATGATTATTACAACTAAACGTTTTGTTTCAAACATGGAGATGCTACAATATTTACAAGGTCATGTCAGGTCACACAAATGGAATACAGTCTGATATCAGCTTTTTGAAGTCCAGCCTCTTCTCTGCTTCAAAAATGGCTCCGACATCAGTCCCTCCAGGCTCAACCCCTTGACTTGGGAGGCAGGTCCCCCTGTTCTGGACGAGCTCATCGTAATGCTAGTGCCTGAGAGACTGGGAGACATCGCTGATTGCTTGTCCGAGTCGTCAAACTGAATGATACTTGAATCATTCACCACTTCCCCGATTCCTCGTGAAGATGGCGGAGATGGTGGAGAGAGTAGCGAGGTCGTGCAAGATGAAGTTGTTGGACAAGGTTGCGAAGAAGGGGAGGCACTGCGAGACGTTGCAGAGGACCCAAAAAGTCCTAGAAATGCCCAATGAGATGCTTGAAAGGCTGACATAGAAACGTACCTCCATGGAGCAACTGAGCTATTTGTGCTATCAGCCTTACTTCTCCCTCCCTCCCCGCAGATACTGTCCCATTATCAGCGGGGGCTGTTGTATCCTTCGCCACATCCATTATTGCATCCATTGTAGTCCCAGTGCTAGCCGGGGTATTCGATCTCCTCATCGTGGTAGTGGTACTGGTCTGCATCCTTTTCTCTGCCCACTTGTGCAAATCTTCAAGTAACTGCTCCGGGTTGTGGCCATGACCAAAAATATCACCTAAACAGGTCCAGCCAATCAATTGCCTTCCGCTTGTCCCTCTGGAAACTGTACTTACTTGGGCAATTTCTTATAAATGCCAACAAGTAGCCTTGATTTTCATGCTCCACCGAGATCCATACGGCGCGGTAGCCTTCGGGCGTGACTTCCACCATATGTTCGTCCACATCAGGAAGATCTTGATCAGACGCCTGATACCCAATCCATCCAACATTAGGCCATTAACCAACTATGTGGGAGAACATACCTCAAAGGTTACTCTGCACTGTTCATGCTGCCTGAGATGTGCAATCGCCCTGCCTTTCTCTGTGAACACTCTCTTGCCACAAAAAAACAAGCCATTCAATTTTGTATCGTGTATCGCACGGGTAAGGATAACTAGGGAGAATAGTATTCATTGTAGCTCATGCGAGGAGATTGAGCGGGAATGGCTACCTTCGAACCCTTTGTCAGTTTCGTCGGTGGTGAGAACCTGGGAAGAGTGCATTGTTGCTCATGAATGTTAGATGTCGATCGCGTTAGAGCCGTCAGTCGGGGTTTCAAAGCACTCTTCAGCGGTCGTTGAGAGAGTCCTGTCGCTGAGGTGTGGTTAATTGATTTGCGTTGATTGTCGCTTAAGCGGAAGCAGCTGCTGAGCTCACGAGTGAAAAAGGCATCGGCAGCGGCTGAATCGCTGACTGCCCAAGACTTTGGAAAGGAGGGTTCAAAACCAGACCGCTCAATCGCCCCTGAGGACTGCAGATTCTCCAAACCTGAAACTGCTTTGAAATTAGTCTCGGGGCAGACTCCTGAACTACTACGTCATTACAATTTCAGATATCAAACCATCCAAAATCCAGCAGGGCTGGAGTGTGGAACTAGGAACCGAACATGTCGAAATCGGAACCGACCATTTTTGAATGCAAATATCTCAACCACAACAGCTGGTACGGCCTTGGAGTAAGCGCGAATCCAGATAGTCTTAGCAAGATATTCTGATATTGGTTTGTGCGCTTTTTTGGTGAGGCCTCATCCGTTTTTCAGCTTTGGATGTAACCATCTTTGCAGCTCTATATCTCGTTACATACGCGATATTGAGCTCCACGGAGTCTCAGGGAGTGCCTCTTTTGCCCACTCCAGGCGGTGGAACACGCGGAGATCGCATACGCACCGAGCGCGACAATCGTCCACCTCAACCCAACCAGTGTCCTTCCACCCTCTTCTCAGTCGGCATCCTCTCAAACTGTTCGGAAAAGATAACATAGAGCTCCCAGACTCTTCCCAGGTGTTTTCGCAGCTCTAGCGCCTTTCTAGCCCAACCCACTACTCCTTTCTGGTGCCGTCCTTTCACCCCCCTCCCTTTCCTATCTCTCTACCCCTCAAAGCTCGCTAACGATCTAAAACGCTCTAGTGAACGAAATTCATGTCAATCGCCGGCTCCTACGAGCACGCCCGCTTCTGCGTCTCCCTATCCAACATGTACTCCAATTTGAGCAAACCCATCCTCGACCTCTTGATCTTCAACTTTCAGCTCTTCACTAACGTCGGTTGGAGAGGTTCTGCTGGACTCGCCGCGAATTATGTGGTCACGGCTGCGATATTGAGAGCGGTCACGCCCTCGTTTGGCAAGCTTGCGGCGGTGGAGGCCGGTTGGAGGGAGAGTATCGGGGGATGCAAAGTCGGATAGTGACGAACGCGGAGGAGATTGCGTTCTATAATGGAGCGAAGAGGGAGAAGGGAATCTTGAAAGAGAGCTTTGAGAATTTGATCAGACACATTCATTCCATCTTCAAGGTATGCATATCCCACAATATTGCTATATGTTCTATATGATTGTATGTGAGAGTGCTGATTGGAATGTCGGAGCAGATTAGGATAGCTTATTCTATGACGGAAGACTTCATCATTAAGTACATGTGGTCGGCAGCAGGATACGTACTCATCGCCCTACCCGTCTTCCTCGAAGAGGTAGTAGGCATACCCATGTCTTCCCATGCCTCCCCCTCTTCTGGGGGAGATGAGAAGGTGGATGGAGGGTCCGAAGCTCGCGTGGCCAAACGAACCGAGAGTGCGTTGTGCCTGCCTCCATCTCTTTCAATCCTCTAGAATGACAAGTTAAATCTGATGACGGTGTCTGGTACAGATTATATATCTCGAATCGTCGCCTCCTACTCTCCCTCTCCGACGCCGGAGGTCGTCTCATGTATTCATACAAGGACCTAGCCGAGCTCGCAGGGTACACTCAACGCGTCTTCACCTTCCTCGAGACGTTGCATCGGCTCAGATCGTCGACTTACACCCCCGCCGGGTACAAAATGGAGGAAGGAGGAGCGGAGAGGAGGGGAAAGAACGAACTCGCTTTCAAGAACGCTTAGATTCCGTGCTGACAATATTGGCATGTATGAGGTAGATAATCTTGAATAATGTTGACTTTCCTGAACACCCCATTTGGCTAGCTTTCACGCTTAAAGCAGTGTCAGATTGACTGGTTGTGGATAAGCAGTGTCAGATTGACTGGTTGTGGATGGAGTTGGGTGTCGCAAGGGAGGAAGAAGGGAGTTGGGGAAGGTACGTTGAAGAGGGGGAGAGCCGCAAGACGAGATTTTACAAACGTAACCAGGATTAAAATAGGATCCTCCAGTGCTTTCATTGATTAAGTGATGAATGATTATTACAGCTAAACATTTGTTTCAAACATGGAAATACTACAATATGTACAAGGTCACATCAGGTCACAGTACAATCTGATATCAGCTTTTTGAAGTCCAGCCTCTTCTCCGCTTCAAAAATGGCTCCAACATGGGTTCCTCTAGGCTCAATACCTGGGCTGACCAACCCGTTCCAGACGTGCTCGTTGTGATGCTAGTGCCTGAGGGACTGGGAGACATTGCTAATTGCGTGTCTGAGTCGTCAAACTGAATGGTCCTTGAATCATTCGCCACTTCTCCGAATCCTGGCAAAGATGGCGGAGATGATGGAGAGAGTAGCGAGGACGCGCAAGACGAAGTTGTCTGAAACGGTTGCGAAGAAGGGGAGGCACTGCGAGACGCTGCAAAGGGCTTAAAAAGCCCTAGACATGCCTAATGAGATCTTGAAAGGCTGACATAGAAACCTACCTCCATGTATCAGCTGAGTTATTTGCGTGATCAGCCTTACTTCACCCTCCCTCTCAGCAACTCCCGTCCCATTACCAGCGGTAGCAGCTGATGTATCCTTTGTCGCATCCTTTGTCGCATCCATCGAAATCACAGTGCTGGCCAGGGTATTCGATCTGCTCATCGTGGCGCTGGTCCGCATCCTTTTCTCCACCTTCTTGTGCAAATCCTCAAGTAACTGTTCTGGGTTGCGGCCACGACCGAAAATATCACCTAAAACAGGTTCAGTCAACTGAGTTTTGTTTGTCATTCATGGAAACTGTACTTACTTGGGAAATTTCTTAAAAATGTCACCAAGTAGCCTTCATTTTCATGCTCCAACGAGATCCATAAGGCACGGTAGCCTTCGGGCGTGGATTCCACCATATCTTCGTCCACGAGAGGAAGATACTGATCCACCTAGCACACAATCCATTCACACTGGCCCGTTAACGAACTACATGGGAGAACATACCTCAAAAGTGACTTTGTTCTGTCCATGCTGCTTAAGATACGCAAGTGCGGCGCCTTTCTCCGTGACCTCTTTCTTGCCATAAAAAAACAGGCCATCAAATTTCGTATCCTGCATCGGCATGACACAGATAAGGATAACTGGGGAGAATAGCATTCACTGCAGCTCGCGCGAGAAGATTGAGCGGGAATGCCTACCTTTGAACCCTCTGCCAGTTTCTCCGGTAGTGAGAGCCTGCGAAGAGTTCATCATTGCTCAGGAATGTTGGATGGTCGTTGTTTGGGTAGATTGCGTTAGAGCCGTCACTTGGGGTTCACACTAGGGGTTTCAAAGCAGGTCTCACCATAAAGTGGGGAGTGACACGCTGAAGTCAGGCGTATAAATTCGCACCTCATCAACTAACATCAACTAACATTGACATTTCTTTTTGAGCTGCGGGTGTACCTTTTGCAGCTCAACGTACTAGGCGTAGGCGATACTCAGCGCAGCAGCGAAAGGAACGATGGCCAGCGCACGCACAGCTCTGCCACCGCTCTCCAAAGGCGTAGGCCACTTATTCTCGTGGGTCGTTTCACTCTGGAACTTATCCTAGTCCTATCTCACTGACCAATTCGACATTTTTACGTCGAAAAACGCATCTCCAGCACGACCAGTTCCGCCTCAGCTTCCGCTCTTCCATCCTCCTCCCTCTCTTCCACACCAAATTCGACTCCAGTTCCAGGCGGCGAGGAGGGGCGACCAGAGAACCATGTACGGTTCGAGAAGATGATGCGAGCGTACGAGGCTGGTTATACGCCTTATACGGGCAACCCTTACCTGCTGTCGCACGTGGCGACGAAGCAGGTCCCCATAACGCACGGTCTCCTGGTTGGCAGGCTTCAATTTCGTTCGCATTACACCATGGGGCTGGACTTTTTCGTCGATTTCGCTCGAAGAGTCGCTCACGCATTCAATATACCTTGTTCTGGGATGGCTTACCTTCCCTTGAGGACGGAGAAGGAGACGGTTTTGAAGGGACCTTTCGTGCACAAGAAGACGCAGGAGAATTATTGGAGGAGGACGTATGGGAGGGCACTCGCCGTTTATGATGCAGATGAAGAGGTCGTGAGGAGGTGGCACGCTTATTTGAGGAAACATCAATTTCCGGGGATAGGAATGAAGGCTCAACTTTTCAGGTACAAGGAGGTTGGGTGGATGGATGCGGCGGAGGATTTGGAGAGCGGAGTGCGAGCGAAGACGGACGAGGAGAGGATACAGCAACAGGTCGACGAACTCATCCCACAGCTGGAGATGGAGGCGGGATTGAACCCATCCTCTTCCACTACTTCGTCCTCATCCACTCCGACCAAATCCATCTTCCACCCCATCCTACCGCCCAATACCCCTTCCGCTGTTTCTCGGACCTCCGTCCCGCCTCTGTCTCCTTTCGAAGCAGCGCCAGGGGGACACTGGGACAGAGAAGGGTTCTTTGTTCCGTCTCCACGCTCTCCACACGCCACTCCTGGTTACACAGAAGCGAAGGATGCTCTCCTTAAAGCTTACAAGGAGCAAAAAGACAGTCTGCCGCGGATGCAAGACCTATCCCCAGAAGACCAAATCACCTCTGACGACCTCGGTCCGAACGAGACCCTCACGAGCGGATACCAACATGATCTCTTGGAGAGGGCGACCAACACCGTTCTCTCCTCCCCTCTTCCATCTGAAGAGATACTCGACGGATTAGCCGAATTCGAACTCCCCGAGTTCTCACATGCTAGCCTCCTAGATAAAGCCGCCGAGTCTATCATGAAGTTTAAGGAGGAGGGGGCGGAACCGACGTTCAATGAGGTCGATCCCTTCAAGGACGTTCAGTTGCCCAAGTCGCCAGGCTTCGAGTTGGATCAACTCACCACTGATCCTTACCTACCGCCTCTCGACGTGCCCACGGATAAAGAGATTGTTTCGATGACGGACGCCGACCCGGCGCAGTTGAGGGAGGTGAAGGAGATGGTAGATGATTATGAGCGCTTGAGAAAGGTGGTCAATGAGGGAATCGTGGAAACGGACAAGACTACTTTGAGGGAGATGGCTAAGGAAGTCAGGAGGGCGATTGGAGTGGATGAGGACAAATATCCTTGGGAGGAAGAGGATGGGCAGGAAGAGAGCAAAGACGTGAAGTCGGGTGTGGAGGGGAAGAAGAAGGATAGGAAGATAGGCAAAGTAACTACTAGGTGATTTTAATTTAAAGATATGCTACGAAAAGTAGATAGATATCTCTAATTCATCCCATTCCCTATTATTTATCAACCAGCAAACATGGACTCCCAAAGATCCGAACAACTGCTGAGCCAATCACTGTATAAATCCCTCCTTAACGCCGTCCAAAAACTCAGCATGCGCCTTCTTCTGCTTCTCCCACTCGCCTACCAACTTCTTCCTCCTACTCTTCGCGATCTCCTTACCCTCCTTATCAAGAGTCGGAATACCGTCTTCGTCCCACTGAGAGAACAGTTCAAGATCCGAAGCCTTCTTAAACATCTCCGTCGGCGCCAGACGTCCCCTTTCCAGCTTCTCGCGCCGCTTCTCTTCTGCAGCTTTAGCGCTCGCCGCTTTCTTTGCAGCCTTCTCGGCGGCGGCGGCTCGCTTCGCGTCTCGTGCTTCGCGCAGGATGGAGGGGTCTACAAGCTTGACAAGCGCACGGCCGTCTATTGCAACAATGAATATGTCAGTTATAGGAAAGTCGGAAGATAGAGGAGAACGAACCGTCTTGATCGTCTAGCGCCACCCCAAGCTCGACTAACTCCTCATCGCGCAACTTATCAGAAACGAGGAGGAACTCTTTCGGCTCCTTCTTCTCCAACGCCAATCTCCTCACTTCATCTCTGAAGCTACTCAGGACCCTCAAATAAGGCAATACGTCTTTCCCTCCTCTACCTTCACTTGTACCCCAACCAACTTCTTCCTCCTCCCCGATAGTATCGGACAGCCCGAACATGCGCACCATCAGACTGATCCATCTTGCTACCTCCCGCAATACCTCAGGATCTATGTTCGACCGACCCCGCGCAATATAAGTGTTCGTGGTGTTGATGAGCGAGAGTAAGGTCTGGAGCGCGAGCGGAGTGTTGAAGCTGTCTCGAAGGGCATTGTCAAATTTGCTTTGTGCCTCCCGAAGATCTTGCAAGAGCGTGGACTCGGCGGAATGGAAGCGATGTTCTCCTTCTATGGAGGCTGAAGGCTCCGAGAGCAAGGCGTTGACATTGGTAAAGAAGTTCTAAGTTTCACCGTTAGCGAGATTGAGGATAAGTTCCATGAAGGACTAACAGTGATGGTCGTCTCGTCGGTCTTCGCCTGTTGAACAGATGCTTCCTTAAAATCCATCCTATTACTCCACACCTGAGCTAGAAATGCGAGCCTCAATTGTCTTGCTGAATAATTTTTGAGAAATTCCTGAATCGTGATAAAATTCTTCAAGCTCTTGCTCATCTTCAAACCCTCGATGTGCAGATGTCCCATATGGATGAAATAATTGACCCATTGTTTACATCCATGATATGCCTCCGCCTGTGCAAGCTCATTGTCGTGATGGGGAAACGTAAGATCGATGCCACCGGAATGAAAGTCCATTCCACTCCCAAACACGTGCGATCCCATAGCGCTGCACTCAATGTGCCAACCCGGCCGTCCCTCACCCCAAGGACTCTTCCAAGACGGTTCTCCAGGTTTCGAAGATTTCCACAGGGCGAAATCAGACGGCGACCGCTTCCCTCCTTCAGTCAATGATCCTTCTCCTTCGTCCAACAACTCTTTGTTCCCTTTGTTCCACGGAGCGTTCTTCGCATACGTATGTTTCCATCCCTCTCCATCCCTCTCCTCCTTTCCATCAAAAGCCCTCGAATCGAACCAGACGTCTTCCGCCCCGTCTGAGCTCTTCGATGGTGTGGCATACGCGTATCCTTTCTCTATCAAGCGCTCGATAAAGGAGACGATGGGAGGAATGAATTCTGTGGCACGTGTGGTAGTGGTCGGAGGAAGAACGTTCAAAGCCTTCATATCTGCATTGAAGGAATCCTCGAAGTGTGTAGAGAGAGAGCGGAAGACGGAATGTGGGAGAGAACGGGAAGCGTAAAGCGAAAGCAGGTAGGGAGAAAGGACGTCCGTTGTTTGGGTTATGAAAGAGGAAGGGGAAATATCCGCAGAAGAGGCGGAGGCGAGGTGGATGGCAGAACGGGAGGTGATCTACAGACGTCCGGCATTGGTTTACATCTTCACGAGACTGGGTAGGAAAGCAAACCAGAGCTGAGAGGTTCATTCCTAGCTTCTCATCCGTCCCTATCCTAGCAGCCATCCACTCCTGGTCTGCCCGAGATTTCACCACGTTCACCTCCCACCACTTGGTTTTCTCCTCCAACAACAGCTGCTCCGCCGTCCCATCCATCTCAGGGAAGTACTTCGTGACTTTCTTCCAATAATTGCTCCAAGCCTTCTTCACCATCTCTACCAACTCTGCAGTAATGGTTTCTCCTTGAGCTTGCTTGAGTTCGTCAATGAAGAATTGGGAACGTGCACGCAAGATAATCTTGTCGTCGATGTCGGTGACATTTTGGACAAAGTGAACGTTGTAGGAGAAATAATCGCGCATTATGCGACGAAGTATATCGACAGTCACATAATTACTGTGGAGACAAATTGTTTGAGCCTTTCGTATAACGAAGAAGAGGACAGACCGTGCATGACCCATGTGAGCGGCATCATAGACTGTAGGACCGCAATTGTACCACGTTACGACTCCGTGCTGCCTGGGAACGAACTCGACCTGACTGATCGCAATATTGTCAGTCAAGTGTTCTGTTGAATATGAGAATGCAGCCAGGAAGCAAGCTCCTGTAAACTTATGCAACACTGAAATGTGACCTGCCAGCCTGTGCAATAATCCTGCACAGCTGGGTATTGTGTTGACAATTAAATTAATGTGCAAACAAGACAATCGGATCATGAGGCAGTTGAAAGGAGGACGAGCGAGGAACGGCATGATACCTAAACGCCAATAAGAGAGGCTGGTATTGCCTACCCTTGATTGAAACACGCCACAACATACCCAACCGGAAGCTAAAGGAAATATAACAGACCTTAGACCTCGTCAAGGAGTTATAAATGCGCAATGGCTCCTGAGAAGGAGCAGATGGCGGATACCACACTTGAGTCGATTTCGACATGCGTGCAAGCGCTCTTTTTTGGGGAGAAAAGCTGGATATTGATACAGAAGCGAATCTAAAGCTAAAGGAGGAGCTGACGAGGCGCATGCACCTCTTTATTGTAGCAAAATCGAGTCTGTCGCTCTTACTGATCTGACTTTTCCTGACTGTGGTTAGATTGCATCTATTTGTCCACTACTCGTTTTTCAAATGCTCACGGAACAACTAGAGTCAACCAGCCTTCCACGACTGCAAAAATTATCTGTGAAAATACCAATTCGCGCTGGACTCTCCAGACAACGAACATCAGAGGACCGGAGGAATTAGCGGCGCTTATGTTACTGAGGAGGATATGAGCTTGGCTATCCGCTTTGTTGGCGGACTATCTAGACTGTGGCTTCGATATGGATGTTCAGATGTAAAAGTCGAGGGATTGCAAGCCTTCAAAGCGCTCCTGGATAATCCTAAGCGAACCAGAGGGGTTCTTACTTGTTTGTATTTCCTCCAGAGCGTTGTGAACGGAGACTATACTAATTGCTTTCGAGTTAGTCGCAAATCATCGAAGCGTGTCCGTGTTTATCAGCAATTTCCTGCAAAATATGTTGACGGTGGTGACGGTGACAGAGTTGATGATCCTCTAATATGGGGGGTCCTTCCCAAAGATCATTATAGAGAGAGCCGTAGAATTCGTTGGACATTAGGAGCCAGTGATATATGCTTTACTAATCCGTTCGTCCTCCTTTGTCATAGATTAATTAGTCAAAATCAACCACTTGAAATAGAGTGTTTCGACGGTTCTTTACTGAAGGACAAGTGATCGAAGTCAGTCTCTTTTTACGAATCATTGTGACTATGTTCAACTCCTTGCGCAACGAAATAGACATTTCGAGGAAATGGTATCTACCAAAAAGCAGTTGACAACTCAACCTCCTTACTAAACAGGGGACACTGGGTCTGTCGTATCTTCTTTTCTACCACATTATCTTGATTGAATATCCTTACAGGTGCATATTTTCCCCGAAGGTCTATCCTCCTTCAGAAACGGACATATTTCCAAGCTAACGAATCGAAATGATAGGCTATGTGAACCAATCACATCCATACCAGCTCCTCCGCTTTCGCTGGGGCATTGCTCGCATGTTAATGGAGACGAAAGAACTGCCGTACATTGTCCCCGTTTGGATTAAGGGATTTGAGGATATTATGCCAGAGGACAGAGGGTTTCCCAGGTTCGCCTCCTTTCCTCATCCCCCATTTGGCGCCAGCGCACTACTATCCCACTGCAGCTTTTGCTATTCACTCATGCCTATGTAGATTTCTTCCTCGTCTTGGTGCGGAACTTTCGATATCCTTCGGTACTCCATTGGATGAGAAATCAATGGACGAATTGGAGAGGCTGAAAGAGTTATACACGATGGCAAGAGGCAAGCGGAAGGACAGTGGGATGGATGACGGTGTAGATACGGAGGAGCTGCAAGAAGTGCGCAAAGCCGTTTGCGACATTCTGCAGGAGAAACTGCAAGGTATGGGGAAGGAAGCTGGGGAAGAAGTTGTGCCCAAGTATTGAGGCAGGTTCCTATATTATTTATTCGATACTACTAAGATAAATCATTGCACAATAATGTCATCGCTATTTACCGTAACGTACAGAATATCGTTATTTATCTTCATAAGGAAGAGAGCTCAAGAGGAATGGGGAGAAATTGTGTACTAAAACAAGTCTTTGAGTGGATGTTGAAGTGGAAGAATGGTAGGATGGAATTTTTTGAGAACGAAGAGAATGCAGTGAAAACCAACTGAAGTAGACCAAAAAACGGCGGCCAGTTTGTTCAAGACTCATGAAAGACGGAGGCGAAACTCGAAACGATACCCAACTACCTGTATCGACCAAACTTCCAACGTTGAACCGAAAACAAACTGAACCAAACTTAGACTCAATTCAAGAAAATGCCTTTTAAAGCTGAAGGCCGACAACCTCTTGTTCTTCTTCTCCATTCAGGGATGGGAATCGTCTCATCGCTTTGCTCTTCACTCCCACGGCCAAAATTGTTTGGGAACTGACCGCCGTCTCGAAAGACGAGCTAGAACCGCGCGCAGTTACACTCGCATCCTCGTCATCTAGGTAAGGCGATGAATGTTGAGACGAAGAATGGTGGCTGGTGGCTGGCGTGCCATGGCGGTTACCATGCTCAGTCTCGAAGCTCACAGCAGTGGATGAGGAGACAGAGCGGAAGGATGATCCAGAGTCTGACGCAATGGGGGAGAGCGGCGGCAGGAAGGTCGACCTCGAGATCGTCGCGTTGGGGGAGACTAGGAAGACGGGTTGGGATGAGATGGAGAGTTCTTGCCCTTGCTCCTCTATTGGCTCCATGTCAGGTATCAGAGTGGGGTCGTGAGGTCGTGGGGATTGAGCACGTCGTGGTACAGGGGACTGAGCTCGCGGTAGAGGAGACTGAGCTCGAGGCATAGGGGATCGAGTGCGTGGTGGGGGAGGTGATTGAGAACGAGAGGAAGAAGGGATGACAGTTCCTGGAAAGATGTCTTCCAAGCCCTTTCGCCGCCTTGTCGTGCCCGTGGGAGCGATACGAGTGGAAGCTGAAGCTGAGGAGGCCGAAATAGTCGTTGCTTTATCTTTGAGGTTTGAGTGTGAAGCGGAGAACATCAGAGTTGGCGGTGTAACCCTCCTCTTCTTCGTTGTCGGAAGAAGGTGGTCGTGTCTCATCGTTGATGACCGCTTCGAAGGGCTTCTCAATGGTCCTTCCCCATTTCCCATTGTAGCGATATTGAGAGAGGAGGAGTTGTCAGAGGAGGAAGAAAGGATGTCTGTAGACTTTTTGCGGGACAAAAACGTCAAAGTCTTCTTCAGGAAAGACCGTTGTCGTGTTGGTGAGAGGAGAAGATTAGAGTTGGGATTGAGGGCGGAGGAGTGTTTGTATGACACTGAGCCGTATCCCGCTGTCAAGTCGCAGAGCGACTCCTTTGAGATGCTGGTTGGTAGATGAGGTGGCACACCAAGACCCAAGGACTCGTGGGAAGCTGCAGTCTGGAGTTGAACTTTCGGCAGTTCCGTTGGGGAATCTATGCTCGAAGCATCGCTTCTCTCAGACTCATGTTGCTGTTGGATGGAGAGGCGGGATAATTGACGCTCGAGATTGGAGATTGTGCGCGTGAGCTTGTGGATGTGAGAATCGCGAGACGTCACTTGGTCTTGTAGATCCGCAATGGTACCTGCCTTGTAAATCAGAAAACACGGCGGCAAGGCTGAAGCGGTTGAGACAACGCACCACCTAAGAGAAACACAGGACATTTGTTGAGCACGTGCTCAAAGACCTCTTCTTTCGAACCCATGAAAACGCATCCGAGAGCGAAGAAAAAACATTTTCGATGTGGACAGGCGTCCTCGTCTCCCGTGAGCGCGATAGATTTACAAACCAACTTTCCGTCTCCCGAGGAAGATTCGAAAGGACAGTCTCCTTCTAACGCCTTCAGGACATTGGCTTTGAAAGCTTCAAAGTCGTATCCGACATTCACATATGAGCATCTAGGGCATGAATCAGCACAGGAATTTAAAACGATGGAAATCGCGCACTTCAGAAACTCGCAGCGAGCCAGATGTTCCTCTAACCCTTCTCCGTCCACAGTCCCTTGACATAAGATTCCAGTCCGAGGCATTTTTGGGATTTTACCGTTGGTCATTGTGATAGGCCGCCTTGGGCTCTTTGGAGGACCTCGATAGCTGAAGACATCCATATCTGTTGTGGTGTTCGTGGCGGCGCTGTTTGAGGTAGCTTCCCTCCTCTGCCTTTGGGCTTGTGCAGGCCGGACTGGCTCGGGATCCCTCCACTTTGCCAACCAAGCCTCCTGTTCTTGTGGGGACCTGGGCGTTTGCTTTGCGTTTGGAGAATTGATTTCAATGGGCGGCGGGGTTTGCTCGTCGTTTCGATTCCAAGTTGGTCGCACGGTCTCATTTGACACGGAAGCGAGAGAATCGGTGCGACCATGTGAAGGAGTAGAATCCAAGTCTTTGAGCTCTTCCATTCCTGATGGAGATGAGGAAGGAGGAGGTAAAGAAGAACGGGCACGACGGCTGCGCGTGATAGTGTTGGAGTTGTTGTTGCTGGCCGTGGCTGGCGTAATGGTCGCGTTCGCGTTCGAAGCGGTGTTGTTGGTACGCAAGAGGAACTGCATTCGCGTTTGAGTGAATATTAGCGAGTTTTTCTTTGATTGTTATCTCGACACAAAGCTCGAACGCAAAAACAGACGTTCCATCGTCTGTTAAATGTTGTCGTGATAAAAAGCAATTGTTCAAGATGAGTGTGTGCCGGACAAAAGTCTCATGCAACGTAAAGATATTCTCGTGGGGTATGAAGAGATATAAAAGAAGATGCTCACCTTATCTACTGCCCAATCGAAAGATTTTCGCACTCCCAATCTCCCTTGTCCTGGCGGCCGCAGCGTGTTGCCTTTCAACCCGTCACCTTCGTCCCTTCTGATGATTTTCCGAGTCCTCTTCGGCGACAACTGCAAGTTTTGCAACCCGTATTTGCTCAACAAAGTTGGTTTGGCCAGGATTTCTGATTCTGATTCGTTAGTGATAAAAATTGTGATGAATGTGATGGTGATAAGTTAGAAGGATGAGTTCGTGAAGAGTCGCGTTTTTACGTTCTGCATAACAATAATCGTCGAGGAATGTGTCCTGAAGGCCTTGTATCCTGCTTGTGTCCCACCCTTTTGTCCTGCCTTTTGTTGAGCAGAGGTGGTCGTTGGAGGTGAAAATTTGACACGCGTCTGAAACAGGGAAACAAGGTAAACATCCAAGGCAGGTAAGGCCGAATGGCGGTGTCGGATGCCTCACGTGATTTTGACTTATTGTTACCAGGTGACCAGCCCATGCCTTGTTTTCTTGAATAAATAAATTACAAAACATAACAAGTACTATACTGAACTGCTGAAACAGAACTGATACTAGTACTAGCCAAAGATGTTGATTTGTTTAGCCATACTTTTGTCAATGTCCCTCCAAATAAATCGTTTCAAGCATGACTGGGGTTTGTTTTGCCAATAGCCAAGTTCTCTTGTGCCCGTCGTACTTCCTTCTCCCAATCCGCCCTCTCAATGAAATATACGCTGAGGATCATGGTCCCAAAAAGGGCAACCGTGCATCCCGTCCAGAGTCCAATCAAGCCCATTTGCAGGCTCGAAAACGCAAAATAGAATGCCAACGGAAGACCGACGACGTAATAAGCAACTGTATGAGACCGAACATCAGTACCAGAAGAGATGAGTGCAAGGAGAGGGACCGAACCGAAGTTGATGGCTGCGCCAATGTTCTGTCGTCCTATACCTCGCAAAACACCCATGCTGTAGTCCAAATTCACACAAAATCCTAAACATTACAGAGAAGGGATGACGGACCAGGCTCCCGTAACCCCATCGGCGAGTTGAAAGGCGGCAACCTGGATGTGACATCAGATATTGATAGCTTCGAAGTGATATGATGGTTAAGTTTATAGCGTACCAGCGGTAGGATGCTTCCAACGAGCTCGATGACAGGCAAATCGCCAGTGAATAGATATCCCCACTTATTTCTGAGTAAAAACATCCACACGGAGTTGATAGCTGAAGCTCCAGCTGCCAACAAGATGACAATTCGACCTATACTCAGTGTCATTCTGTCACTTATTCTGTCGTGAGCAAAGTATAACACGCACTCGTTGAACGTGCCATATTTCCGAAGCCTGCACCCATGCAGTTGCCGATTCTCACTGCTGCCGCACTGCATGACCATTCGTCAGCGCTATTTAGCACATTTATGCACTGTGGAAATGCGTACGACCCCAACGCGGCTGAGAGCTGATAAATAAAAGCTGCGGTGGTAATAATTATACTTTGAGCCGCCATTTCGACGGGTCCCAGCTGTGAAGCGCCGAAAGCGATGATTTCCCTAGCGACGGTTTAGAACCGAACACTCTTACGACTACGGTGAACACACCAAGACCACCATTCGCTCCCCTGATGTGTGGTTTCAGTCAGGATTTCATATTATTCCTTTGGGCAGGTAAGAGACTTACCACCATGAGAGTTCCCGCCATTCCCTATTAGTGATATTGTCAGCCTCAGGATAGGTCCCAATGGAAGACAAACCATCGAAAAGTTGCTCCACAGCCCTTGAAAACCGTATTTATCAGCTTTCACAGTTCGCCGAAGATAAAAGTCTGAACACGGACCTCTCGCGTTGAAGATCTCCATCGAGAATCCACCCCAACCACTCTTGTCCACCCACCACACACTGTAGACTAAACCGAACAAAAACATGGACCACATCGACAACACCGTCGCGACAGGAGCACCAGCAAAACCAATGCGTATCGAATCTGGTCCCCAGACCAGAAGGACATTGCCAAGTATGTTGATTGGCAGACTGAGTACGGTTGCCATTGTTGGGACGGTCATCAATGCCTACAACCTGATGTAAGCATGGTGGCATTAGAAGGACGAAAAGATTTACTTGAGCTTGCAGCCATCTTCGGATGCATTCGAAGCCAGCATATGCTGGCAAACCAAATGATAATATCTGGTCCAACTTGAGCTTTGTCGACGAAGTGAACAACAAATCATACTCGGAGGTAAAGAGCGGCGAATTTAGCTACTTCTGGATCTTGACGAAGAGCAAGAAGCACTGGCTCGGCGAGCCAAAAGAACACAATCTGAGGAATTGATAAGAACAACAGGATGACGTATGTACGCAATGCGTGTAAGGAGGTTGATTTGGGATTAGGAGATGTGAATGCCTGAGAACAGAGGGAGTCGAGCGCAGAACACACGCCGGACGTGATCGAGAAACAAGAAGTGCTGGCGATAATAGATGCCAAGGACGAAGCTAGAGAAGATTTGAGTCAGCAAAGACTGGCAGGAAATATGGCACTCACACCCTCGTGAAGAGTCAAGCTGTCGATTGCGGTCGCCGCTCAACTTTCAACAAGAGGACACAAAGCGTTCAAGTTTTACTTGGGTAAGACAGAATGTATTAAACACATTAGTTTAAACAATACATCTAGCCAGGAACATCGCCCAACATGCTCCCCAAAGACCACTCGCCTAAATTTATGAGAGAATAGACTTACCAGCTAATTCGGTTGTCCCCAAATGCCCCAAACTAAATATTGTCACCATTAACAAGGAGTATTCGAAACAATAGGTCGCAAATATTGGCGCCGCATAACGAATGAGCAGCCACATCTCCTTCCAATTGTTCCAATTCTCGCCAAAAAGGATATGATACCCCTCTCTAGCTAAGAGAGGTGTGGACTCGCTGACTCGTCGACTAGCACGGAAAGAAGAAGCAGTTGACACTCTTCGTTTAGCTTGCACGCTAGGTGATCGAACAGAAGGTATCGTAGGTATCGACGCCGGAGCTTCATTTCCAGAAATTTCACCCTCTTCATCCTCCACAGAGCCAGTTTCTTCGTCATCATCGTGGATGGAGAGAGCTGTATGGGCTGATCGAGAACTGAGGAAACTGTGCCTGTGGGAGTCGACGGAAGTGGCTAAGAATTCGTCTCGCTCGTTCTGGGAGCTGGGAGGCATTGGCAAGGGATGTCGAGGCTGCGCCATAGTGTATGAGGCTGTTGTAGGTCAATTTTCGATATTTTGAAGTTCAAGTTGGTTCAAAGAAGAGTTCTCCTTCGTGATCGAGCCTCGAGTCAACTTGAACTAAAGATTAGGCCCCTTTGGGGTTCCAAGTAAGATGACTGACCCAAATCAACTAGTTTGATATCTTTCATGGTAGCAGCGTAATCTGATATAGGTGCCGTTGCGAGCAATCTGCGTGGAATAAACCTTCTTTAGAATACTGGGGTTGTATCCACAAATGTCGAAGGTAACAGAGGAGAGGCTCAAAGCAGTAATATAATAATCATCTTTGTCATTGTGATCTGCGACTTGTTTCAAATCATATTACAACCAACCTAGCTGTTTTGGAGGCCTGAACAGTGTTCCCTTTCCCTGTTGAAAGGCTCCGGCTTCAATACAGCTTCAGTTCCCACATCTAAATACTAGACGGAGGAACAAGGCAACATGGATCATGCACTTCAGTCATGATAGCCTAGGTTATTCCCGAGAAGTTATATTGTGCTCTTCCGTGATTTAGCGCAGAGCTCTGTGCTTCCTCATGAGATCGACGAGATCTTGTCGTTTATTTGTGACAATTTAGGTGATTTACGGAATTATGCAGTAGACTGTCCCGACAAATACCTTGTTAACATTGAATACAGAACAGCCCCGAGCATTGTGTAGGTAATGTATTATTAACAAGGTATAACTTATGCCACTCCTTCTAGTGCGACGTTATGGCAGGAATCCTAAGATGGAAGAGTCCTTCCAAAAGCCTAACTTAGCTCCACATCATGAAGTCATCATTTCATGCTCAGCAATCGCGCAAGGATAGGACATGGTCATTCCGATCCGTGCTTTATTCTCATCGGAATGTTGACATATGTCTCTCTAATATAAAGACGAAATTAAATATCCACGAGGAGGAACCTTCTCTTTTTGTGGCTAGATGCCATAATGCATACAAAGACATAACTTACAAGGTCTATGAAAAGTTGGACTGCCAAATGATATGGGTTATTGCCAGATTAAGGAGCAAGCGAAGTCGAGCAGTTTCCCATGTGATTTGGGCACATTTCACGGAACTCAGAAACATGCCTTGCAGCCGTTCATGGCAATTTCAGGTAGTACTTCATGTTATAAGGACAGATCTCTTCCTCGAACCCTCTCGTTCCTTCAGACAACTGTAGGAGCCTCTTACCGAAGAACATGACAAAGATGCAACCGAAACAGACGTCCTGGCCACTTTTTAACGATATCTATATCTCTGGTTCCCTCCCTCGATCTCAGCGAGCACCATACAGTCTTCTCAAGTTCTTACTCCGACATACCATCAAAGGCATAATTGTCGACTTCCTCGTTTCCTCGGACCCGAAACGGGAGGCTTATCCGAATACCGACGGGCATCTTCAGTGACACTCGACCAAGTTTACCGTTAACGTTTACCGTCTTCACGAGCTCCAACCACAACGGCACGTAATTTCCCCAGATTGCCTGACCATCCACAGTCCGGGGATTGTCAAAGCCTTCAAGACGTGAATAAAAAAGCAGGAAAGTAAAATTGTAAGCCCTTCCGTCTTTCGCCTTTTTTCGTGTTTTCCTTCTGAGAGAATGGTCGATGGTGTCTCACTTGCCTTTGTCATGATGATCGTTGGAACAGACATTCCCCACATTTCTTCTGCAATCACGCAGCCCAGCTTGGTCCGGGGATTGAGAAAGAGAAGATTTCGAGACTTTCTATTTAGGTGGCCGAACCGCTAGAATGACACCCTCCCCCTCCAATCCGAATCCAACAAACTCAAATTCACAACCGACCTTCGCTCGTGATCCTCCTCCACCCTCTTTAGCTCCGAGCGCTGGATCCATCGAGCCAGTTTCAAAGAAACGTAAGCTCGAGGCGATGGACGTCATACCCCTCCCTCCTCCACCCATCCCCGTCTCAGCTCCTCTCACCTCTCAGGCTATCATTTCACGAGGAATCACTACTCCAATGATCAATCCTTACCAGCGGTCGAGTGCACTGCTTGATCAGGCTCAGGCTCAGGTGCCGCCAGGCACGAGCATATTGAACATGACAGTGCCACACGAGAAGGAAGATGGTGCTGGGGGGACGCCGAAGGTTAATAGATCCTCCAAAGCGTGCTTGTCGTGTAGAAAGTTGAAAGTGAGCATCTCATCTTGCAAAAGTAATGGTCGTTGGATGGGTGATTTTGTTGATGCGATTTGACAGACCAAATGTGAAGGAGCGGACAATCCACCTTGTAGGAGGTGTAGAGCTGGGAATCACGACTGCGTCTTTGTCGAGTCCAAGCGTGGGAAACGACCTGCGAAAAAGCCGACGGATCTCCCGAATGGCACAAGTCCAACTGTGACACCAGCACAAACACAAGAAAAACTTAAATTGTTGGAGAACACATTGCAAGCTGTCATCCAGACGCTGCAGACGGGGACGATACCGGATGAAAAGACTCTGGAGAGCTTGAAAAATTATTCGACCCGATTGAACGAGTCGTCAAGCGTGCCTGTGACTTCAAGTCCAGGGCAGAGCATTCTCGGTCTCTCGCCCCAGTTGGGCAGTACCTCTTCTCTCCTCGCACCTCCCCAATCTCTGCCCGCCAAACGACGACAATCATCCGTCTCTTCTTCTAGTAACAATCACAATACCAGCTCTCTCTCTATCCTCGCGGACGCTTCCCTCGCTGCTGAGCTGGATGGATCGAAAGGCATCTCCGCCCTAGATCCTTCCTTCAAGCTTAGTAGTCTCACAAAGGCGTTGGAAGATGTGTCGCCTGGCAGCCCAGATGGAGGAGAGGAGGCGGAGGACGATGACATGAGCCCTAAAACTGGAGGATCGAAGAAGAGCCCAAAGACGGTGGAGAAGGAGACTCCCGGTTTATTCTTGAAGGGCATCTTGGATGCAGATACGGCCGTCGAGCTCTTCCGGATCTTCTTTGATTACTGCTACATTCACCTTCCCATCCTTGACCCAGTCATTCACACCGTCACGAACCTGATCGCAAAGTCGACCTTCCTCTTCACCACAATCTGCGCCGTCGCTTCCCGCTTTCACAAGGACGTGAACAAGCTCCAAGAACGCTGCTACGACGAAGCGCACGAGTGCTTCGTCAATTGTATTCGGGAGGGGGAAACCTCTCTCGAATCCGTACAGGCTTGTATGCTTATTACCGCCTGGTGCTCGTCCCCGAAACAAAACGGATGGGAGAACCGACCTCAGCGAGCTTGGTTATATTTTGGGATGGCGGTCCGAATGGGGATGGAATTAGGACTCTTTCGACCTCCTAGCTTTACGGAAGGCAGACCGGAGCTGAAATATGGTGTTGTCAAAGGTCCCCAAGCGTGGAACTGTCTGAAGGACGTTGTGAGTGAAGATGTGCAGAGAGAGGCGTTGAATAGAGAGAGGACATGGGTAGCCGCTTTTATTGTGGATCGGTAGCGCGTCTTCGTTTCCCCTCAAAGGATGCAACTTATAAATCCTGACGTGATGAATGGACAGCATGGCAGCAGCGATGGGACGACCGTATCAAATACATGATGTAAAACCCGTTATGATCCCTACCCATCCGCTCATTTCTCCCCTTGACCTCGGCCTCATCGCTCACACCGAACTGCAATCGATCATGGGACAAGTCATGGACACCTTTCGTGATCGAATCTATGGCGTGCCAGAAGCGAACGACGAGATGCCTTCGACGGTGGTGATGAAGCTGTTCAATTCGAGAATGGACGAATGGAAGATGCGCTGGGTCCCAGGTCATTCCACAGAACCGATATCTTCCAACCTCCTCTTCTACTTCTATAACTCCAAACTCTTCCTCAACACCTTTCCTCTCCAAGTAATGCTTCGAAACGTAGAGACTGCGGAGGATCCCGATTGCGTTGCGGTGTGCATCATGAGCGCAAAGGAATCTTTGAACCTCGCACACGCTTATGCTAAACTCGGCGTCCTCACCTATACCCCAGATGTAAACTTCCTCTATGTCCTCTATTCCGCCGTCTTCCTCCTCAAAGTCAAGGTCTCTAACTCCCGCTTCGCCCAATTGGTGGACGACGACGAGCTCCTCCGACTCCTCCTTCAAGCAATCGACGATTGTCAAGGCGCCACTGTGTCCCCTCATCACGCTGCTGGCACGATACAGGTCATGCTTAAAGCCTTGCTAGCGTCGTGGAGAGCCATGAAAACCGGTCAAGCACTGTCTCGTCGAGCTTCGAACGACACTCTTCGTATGCAGACCGACAGTCAGCAAACTTTCGCTAACCCTGCCCTACTCAATCCTTTCAGTATGCCTTCCACTCCACGACCGGAACGCACACCGGGAGAAGACCCCAATCTTGGATACAATACTGGGTTTGCCCAACCTTCCTCGTGGCCTTATGTCAATGGATCGGGAACTGGATTGGAGACTCCATCGAGAGTCCTGAATGGCGTAAATGGAGGTGAATCGCTTGATGCTTTCTTGTCTGATTCCGGATTTTTTGATTCTATACTTGTGTCGAGAGGGTGCGTTTCTTCCGACTCCATCACTTCACCGAGACGCTGATCTGTGGCATAGCTTCGATGGGTTCTTCACTTGGTCTGACAATACAAATCAGCTCGAGGGAATGGACCTTGACGTCTTCAGCGGCCGTACAGAACTACCAACGTCGCATTCTGATGCTCCTCCTTCTATGTCCATTCCAACTTCTTTATCGTAAGAAAGATCAGTGCCCAGTGCAGTTGTGGTCTTTCGTGCTTCTTTCAGTACTGTTCATTTTACGAGGTTATCTTGATGGAGCAATTCAGCAACAGTAGCACTCGAAGTGACTAGTAACATAGGTTTGTCTTGTGGATTATCCAAGCTGTAGGTCTTGTATTCTATCACAATGTTGTCCAGGACAAAGTACATATTACTCATATTATAAACCAATCCGCTTTGAAGCACCTAACAACAAAACTCTTTCAAAACTCAAGATGCATCTGTAAGATGAGGTGAAGGTAGTAGGGGTGATCTTTTCTTGCTCCGTCCCTCCAGTTCTGAATCTGAGTCATCTTCCTTTCGAGGTCGGGAACGTTTGCGCTCTCCTGCTCCTGCAGGCGATCCATCAAACTTTCGCCGACCAGCTTGACTGTGCGGATTGGGCCTGAGCGAACCCGTGATCCTCCCGCTCCCCAACAAATCCGCCACCCTCACATTTGTCGGCGTTTCAGGCTCTGCAGGCACACCGAGTCGGGCAGCCTTCTCCTCTGAATTAAGCAACGACTTCCCCTTCCCCTTTCCCTTCGCCTCGACGGTCGATGGGTGAACAAAGAAGTTATGGTGTTTCGTCGGCGGCCGCGGAGGTCGAGAGAGAACGGTTCGAGGGCCAAAGATATCTTTATCTTTATCCTCTGCGGTCGCTCGAGTCGGACGAGGCTCCGTCATTGAGCCATTGGATGTGTGGGCGTGAGCTCGACGGCTCTTGAGCATTTCGAGTTCAACTTTGCTCTTTTGAAGCTCTGCTTGAGCGACCTTTTGAATCTCTGCGGGAGATGAACTGGGGGGGAGTTTGAGAAAGGAGGCGGTTTCCATATGTGATCGAAGGGCTTGAGGGGAGGAAAGGTAGTCCTGTGAAATGTCGGGACGACCTATCTCATGAACCTTTCGCGGAGATGAGGCGGTTCGAAGATTACGGTTGGGACTGAGGCGAGCATCAGAATGAGGAGGCAACGAAGAAGGATTCAGAGGAGAGGATTGAGAGGTTGCGGTGGACTCGATGGGTTGATGTCGGTCTGGTGATGGGGGTAGAGGTTGAGGAGTTAGTTGCGAGTGGGAGGACTGGGAGCAAGATTGTCAGAGAAAGGCAAGAAAACATTGCGGTGTTACGGACCTCGCCTACTAACTCAGTTTCGTCCATTTCGGTTCCCAGGCTCAAGTTGATGGCGCGTTGTAGCGCTTCTTCTTCCGTCAGACCGCCGTTGACTTTCAAGTTGATGAAGAGGCGACTTGATCCTCAATCGCTTCCTCCGCATCTGCATGTTCTACTGGCTCATCCACGTCAAGGAGGATAGAGACATAATAATTTGGGCCCCTTCTCACGACCTATCGTTTGCCAATTATTCCAGGAAACACGACAAAGAAAGACTAACATCGTCGGTAGTCTCCATGACCTGTCGCATCAGATTACTACATTCCTTCATTCCTCCCTCCATCGGTCCATCCGTCCCCAGCCAAACAGAGACCATATCCCTCTCGCATATTCGCAAATCGCGTATCCAAAATTCCAATCCCTTGTTCATGAGCTCAGCCGTCCCTGCATCCTCTTCCGTGACGCTCGCTTTAGAACGTCGTTGTAATGCCGTTTCTGCATGGGAGAGGATGCTTTCTAGAAGCTCGTAGAGAGAGTCCATGTGCTTTTGAAGGGTTTGGAGATGTTGAGCGGCACCCATGATGTCGCTGGAAGAAACAGTTAGTAGAGTTTTAACTCAGAAAGGCGAGCTGGAATAATGAGGCGGAACATTGAGGCAATGAGCGGGTGTCTCCCTACTTCGGAGAGCGAGGATGTAGTCAGTCTGTGAATGCTTGTATGTGGTTATCTGATAATATTATTGAATGACAAGCGGGAAAATAAATGTCTTGTTACAATCACATGTCTAATTGTAATTATATTCATGCGAGGCGTTAACTCGTTCTGGAAGGCCGCTCTGTGATGGTTTATTAAGATTGTCGACATTAATTAACCTCAGCCGTGTATTCGTCTCAAGGACCTCGTTTGGACAGATGAAAGTTCAAGCCATTTTATTAGCCCCCCAACCGATCATATAAGTGTTGCATGAATATAGAACATTTTCATTCTATCCGCGTTCACAAAGACGAATTGAATATCATCTCGAACGCGCCCAAATAATCCACTTGATCTATTGATGTGAATAACCGTGAATCAACCTTTTGGCGTTGGAATGGACGCGTCTTCAGGTTTGTTCAGCAGATGGCAGAATGGATAGAGAAGCATGCAACCATCCAGTTCTCAATAGAGATAAAAGTTCCAAACACCACAATGAAAAAAGAAAAGAAAGAACGTACCTCTGCACATCAGCGCACCTCTTCCTAATCCCTCCCACACGACCCGTCGTCTCCAAATCAAAGAACTCCTCCCACCCCGCTCCTTCCTCCACCTCATCCATTCTCTCCACCCCACCATCCTCCACCCTCCCATCCACAGTATCCTCCTCCCCGCCCACTCCACTTCCACTCACAGCCAAAACACTCCTCAAAAACCCTCCCGTCCCGTCCTTCCCCTTCCCCTTCCCCTTAACCATCCCACTCGGGGGCGCCATGAAGAAGTCAGCCATCTCTCCCTCCTTCTCAGTTTCGCTTTCGTGTTGTGTGTTCAGGCGGGAGGGAGCAGGGGATGGGGAATGCGCCGTCGTGCGGTGGGATGCGTACAGTGCCGCAGACAGCGCGGGCTTGGAGGGTGAGGGAGTAGGCTCGGCGGGCATCACGCAGCTTGCTTGGGCGATGCAGCAGCGCAGGTGGCGAAGAAGAGTGATGGTGGAAGAATGGCTGAGGGCGAGACGCGTCGATTAATTACGATATTGTTTTCGTTGTTTTCGTGTGTTTTGGGCAAGTGGACATCCGGCCGCTCGCATCCGGGAAACGCGAAAAAACTGTGAAAATCGCTGGGAGCAGCTGCTGTGAAAGAGAAAGGTAGTTACAGTGGCTTAACAGGTTTGTTGGCGAAGATGTCGAACAGGAGGATTGGAGGAATCAGCGGAATCGCCAGGCAAACTTCTGCCTCAACCAGTGCGTGTTCACTCAGAATTCACAAATGGTCAAAGTAAGAATAATGGGTCTCATCACCGCACGAGCAGTCCAGATACGAACGTTCAAGTACCAAGCTCCGCCCACACCGCTCGAAAAGATCACACCTCTTCCTCCACGACACAAGCGTCCGACCCTCTCACCGACCATTCCTCAATCCGACCTTCCTCCCGTCTACTTTCCTTATGACGAGAAGCGCGCCCTCCTTCGTCGACTTCCCTCGTCGCGGTCGCAGGAGCAGGAGGGGAGGAAGCGGGTGCCGAGGTCGTTGGCGAGGGGGTTGAGGAGGAGGGAGGAAAGGGAGAGGAGGAGCGAGTGGAGAGACGTCGTGGAAGGGATCGAGAGGGATGTGTCTCAGTTGCCAGAAGGCAAGGTCGGAGATGGAGTACCGCAGAGACCTCTGAGTGTCAGTGCCAGTAAGGCATTGCAAGGTGGAGAGGCGCCGTCACACCAGCAACACCTGGAGGAAAGCAACGTATATTCTCCGGAAGATTTCCTCGCTGAAGCGGAAGAGGTGGAGGCACAAACACAAGCCGAAGTTGGAGAAGCGGAGGAAGGAGATGGGATGTCCGTCCCACCCACCCCTCGCGGTTCTCGCTATTTCTCCCCACCACACACGCACCAACACGCCTTCCTCCAGCGACTCGTCTCCCCCCTCACCATCCCCCCTTTGTACGTCCCCAAGATCCTCGACCACAAATCGCTTTCCCTCGCCCTCCGTCGAATGGATGGTCGAGAGCTCGCGGAGTACAGAAAGGAGAGGCGGACGCATGCCCGGTCCAAGTTTGCGACTGAGGAGGAGAGGAGAAAGTTCTTCGGTCCCCTCGGAATCGGACTCGGTGGAGCGAAGGAAGGAGAGAATAATTCGCAGTTGCAGTGGATAGGACGGCAGACTCTCCGCTTCCAAATCTCTTCCCTCGTCTCTGATCTACACAGGGATTACGCTTCGCATGGTCGACCATTTTGGAACGGTTTCATGGACAAGTTGAAGGAGCAGGGGAGGTGGGAGGATCGGGAGAACATCGAGGAGAGGAAAGACCCGAAAAAGATCCCAGATCCAGGACTGGTCGTTTTGGAACCGGAATACGAATACGACCTCCCGAATGGGATGAGACTCGATTCTCCCCTTCTCGATTATCTCACAGAAACCACCTTCCTGGGTCATAGGGTTGGTCTGCAAGAGTGGAACTTGACTGAAAACGACGTGATGGGCTGGGTAGCAGTCGTACGTATCTCTCACTCCGTGTCCAGTCTCGTTGACCCCAACCTCCTTGATGAACAGAAAGCGCCAAACGACCAATTCCGTGGAGAGAAGCGCGTGGCTGGGACCACCGTTGAAGCGCTCATCGGAGGTTTGACGCACATCTACGGTCTACGGACGTCCAGCAAATTCGTCGTTTCCCGCATCATCCCTCTCCTCAACCTCCCCCTCGCCCTCTCCCTCTCCAACTCATCCTACACAGCCTGGGGCCGCGAATCCCGTTTGATGTTGAACGAGCCGACGGACGATGAGGAATGGTCGATGAGCAGGAAGCGTCTGACGATGGCGAGATTGGCTAAGAGGGTGCCGGAGGCGTTGGACCATTATTCTGCTGATCGGAGGGGGAAGATGAAGCGAGAATACGTGTTTGAAGGTGTGGAGGGTAGACCGGATAGGGATACGAGGATCGATAAGAACCTGTATCTGTTCGCTAAGGCTTGGATCACTCAGAGGGCGAATGAGGCCATGGATTTGGGAAAGGACTTGCCGAAGGGAGTGGAGCTCAATCCCAATCTGAATGGGCATGCAAAGTCGGAGGTGAGGGAGGAAGGACATGTGGAGAGTGTGTTGAGGCAGATGGAAAAAGAGGATCAGAGGAAAGCGGGAAGGCCGCAGAGGGTGGTGTGGGATAAAGAGGTGGGGAGGAAGGAAAAGGCTAAGCCTTCTTCTTGAAGAGCAAGCACTTAATACTTTTGTGGGATCAAGAGATTCTTGAGTAGCCTTGATACAGTCATATCCACTATGCATACCTTGCATTTTACGCATCATTTATTTGCAATATCCATCCCTTCGACGTTAATATCAAATCCATGACCACTTCTTTTGCGACGCGAGCCAATTGGAATGAGTAGGAAACCAATTATCCTCAATTGTGAAAACGTAATACATGAGGAAAGTGTGAAAATGCGAATGCGATGAATATACAATGCCAGACTCCAAGTTCCAACTACGCGGTTTAGTTTTTTACCCCTCTTCTCCATCTCCATCGCCCCCAATCAACCATCCCACTCCTCTCTCAAATCGATTGCCCAACACGCTTGAAAAACCAGTTCGATGTTGTTGTTGCTGGGAAGGATCAGGACTGTCCCTCCCTCCCCTTCCACCAAACAGACTAGCAACGCTTGCCTTCCGCTCTGTACTCTCGCTCCTTCTTTCTCCACCGCCGCCGCTGAAGAGACCGGCGATCGTCCGCCTGGTAGAGTCCGTGCGCGGTAATGAGGGAGGGTTCGGAGTCGGTGTGGAAGTGGCGGAACGGTTAAAGTTGAGCAGTCCGCCCAAATAAGATGCCTTCGCCTTTTCCTTTGCTGCCGCAATCGAAGAAGAGACGAGATCATCCATCTGGCCCACACCGGTCGACTCCCGCGCAGCGTTCTCTTCGTTTTCTTGCTCCTCTATTCGTCGCAACACCAACAAAACGTCGCTGATTGTTTCAGGCGGGCAGAGGAGAGCTGCATGTCCTATAAGCGTTTTTCGATTCTCGAGATCCGGATAATCCTCCATTTTAGCCAGTGCAAACACTCCTCGCCAAGCAACATCTCTTCCCTTATCTCCTCCGCTTCCTCCCCTGTTGGCCAGGGATATCATCTTTTCACAGCCTAGTTCTGCCACCGTCCAATCCGCCGCCTGAACCGCTCCTTCCACGCACATTGCGTACGTGCGGATTTCACCACCCTCATCCTCCGCTTGTTGTCCATCAGAGGCGGACGAGAGTTTTCGCAACAGGTCAAACAAGACTTCGGGGTGTTTATACGCCGTTTTATTTGATGAAAGGAGGTGGGCCATAAGTGCAATCTTGTCGGTGGAAAGGCGGACTTGGATCGGTGAGAGTGAGGGATGAGATGCAGGGAAATAGCTGAAGAATTGAGAGGTCGCGTCTATGAATGATCGTTGGCGGGCTATGGTGGGCGAATCGGGAACTATCGACAGACTGTGTCGCACCAGGGATTAGTTGGATGAAAGGATGTTGGAAAGGATGTTGGAGGGAAATGAGGAAACTCACCACTCTCGTGCCCATTTCATCATACCCCTATTCGCGTTCCCCTCCGTTGAATTGTCGTAAAACTCTTTGCTCTGTTCTAGTACCAGCTTCTCCGCAGATTCAGGCTCCATAAGCCGCTCCAGGAGGAGTTTAGCGATTTTGAAGCCTGTGCACATGCTTAATCCCGAGAAAACAGCAAGAAGGCAGCGAAACGGCGCACTTCCATTCCCGATTACTGCCTTGCCAACTTCCCACCCCACAGTCTCTTCCTCCAAGCATCCTCCCTCCTTCCCCATCTCCCAAACCTCCTTCATTCCTTGCACAAACTCCTCCCACCCCCCCAGCTCCTCTTTTGTCTCCCCAACGAATTTAAGTCGACTTAGCACCAGTTTCCTGAGCCAAAGAACTTGACGATCCTTTTTACCAAAGGCGCGGAGGAACTCGAGGGGCTCAAAGGAAAGGTCGCAGAGGGTGGAGAAGGAGAGGGATGCGGAAAGATGGAGGTCGGCCAGATCGAGTAGAGGAGGGATATCTTCTTCCTTTAAGTCGTTGAAGGAGGCAGACAGGACCGCTGGGATAGAGCTAGCCACGCTGACATTATTCGTAGAAGGTAAAGCTGGTAAGCAGCCCATAATCCCTTCTGCAGCTCGAACAGCCGCCTCCCATTGCTCCTTCTCAATAACCTTCGCGTTCAGCTTTTCATACACCGCTACAAGTGCGAGACTACAAAGTTCTCGGTCATCCGCCACTATCCTTTCCTCAACCGACAGGTCTGGACGAGAGAGCTGAAAGAAGCATTCTAGAATAGGGAGATGGAGGGTACGCATATAAGAGAGAAGAAGGGAATTGACCTCTTCGCTAGCTATTTGCTGGGAAGGAAGATTTCGGAGGAAATCGAGGTACGGAGAAACGAGTCGTAAGTAATCTCCTTTCAGAGATTCGGGATTGGAAGCGGTGCGAGAAAAGTATGCGGTTATGATTTGAAGCGGCGAGAGAGATCGCCATCGCTCCAATGTCCATTCTTCTTCTGCCTCCTCCTCCTCTTCTCCTTCCTCCACATCGTTTTGGGAGGAAGGAAGATTCCGTTCATACACCATCCTTGCCAAACAGACCAGCTCCTGACCTAGTGTCTCAAGTTCGTGAGAGGTGATCCCCACGAGAACGAGGTGATTGAACAGGTCCAAAAGAATAGATATCGGGCGGGAGGTGTGGAAGAGAGAGAGAAGATCAGAGGCAGTGGTGCCGCTGAGGAAAGGCGTGAATGTCGATAGAGGGAGGTGAGCTGGCACAAGAGGGATGAGATGCAGGGAAATAGCTGAAGAATTGAGAAGTCGCGTCTATGAATGATCGTTGGCGGGCTATGGTGGGCGAATCGGGAACTATCGACAAACTGTGTCGCACCAGGGATTAGTTGGATGAAAGGATGTCGGAGGGAAATGGGGAAGCTTACCACTCTCGTGCCCATTTCATCATACCCCTATTCGCGTTCCCCTCCGTTGAATTGTCGTAAAACTCTTTGCTCTGTTCTAGTACCAGCTTCTCCGCAGATCCAGGCTCCATGAGCCGCTCCAGGAGGAGTTTAGCGATTTTGAAGCCTGTGCACATGCTTAATCCCGAGAAAACAGCAAGAAGGTAGCGGAACGGCGCACTTCCATTCCCGATTACTGCCTTGCCAACTTCCCACCCCACAGTCTCCTCCTCCAAGCATCCTCCCTCCTTCCCCGTCTCCCAAACCTCCTTCATTCCTTGCACCACCTCCTCCCATCCCCCCAGCTCCTCTTTTGTCTCCCCAACGAATTTAAGTCGACTTAGGACCAGTTTCCTGAGCCAAAGAATTTGACGATCCTTTTTACCAAAGGCGCGGAGGAACTCGAGGGGCTCGAAGGAAAGGTCGCAGAGGGTGGAGAAGGAGAGAGAGGCGGAAAGATGGAGGTCGGCCAGATCGAGTAGGGGAGGAATATCTTCTTCCTGTAAGTCGTTGAAGGAGGCAGACAGGACCGTTGGGATTGAGCTAGCCACGCTGGTATTGTTCGTAGAAGGTAAAGCTGGTAAGCAGCCCATAATCCCTTCTGCAGCTCGAACAGCCGCCTCCCATTGCTCCTTCTCAATAATCTTCGCGTTCAGCTTTTCATACACCGCTACAAGTGCGAGAGTACAAAGTTCTCGGTCATCTGTCACTATCCTTTCTTCAGCGGACAGGTCTGGACGAGAGAGCTGAAAGAAACATTCGAGAATAGGAAGATGGAGGCCACGCATGTAAGAGAGGAGAAGGTAGTTGATCTCTTCGCTGTGTATTTTCTGTGAAGAAAGATTTCGGAGGAAATCGAGGTAGGGAGAAACGAGTCGTAAGTAATCTCCTTTCAGAGATTCGGGATTGGAAGCGGTGCGAGAAAAGTATGCGGTTATGATTTGAAGCGGCGAGAGAGATCGCCATCGCTCCAATGTCCATTCTTCTTCTGCCTCCTCCTCCTCTTCTCCTTCCTCCACATCGTTTTGGGAGGAAGGAAGATTCCGTTCATACACCATCCTGGCCAAACAGACCAGCTCCTGACCCAGTGTCTCAAGTTCGTGAGAGGTGATCCCCACGAGAACGAGGTGATTGAACAGGTCCAAAAGAATAGATATCGGGCGGGAGGTGTGGAAGAGAGAGAGAAGATCAGAGGCAGTGGTGCCGCTGAGGAAAGGCGTGAATGTCGATAGAGGGAGGTGAGCTGGCACACAGATAATTATGGATAAAGCGTCCTGTCGTAATTCTTCGTGCCGTGTGAAGACTTGAAGCAGAGTAGCGATGTGGCCGGAAGAAGCTAACAGGATTGCAGTTTCCAGGAGAGGAGAAAGGAGGAATTGTCGGAGCGGTACAAAGGGTTCTGTCTTCTCCTCCACAATCTGTATCGTTGACTTCGAAACCTCCGCTCCGTGAGAACCTGAGTGAGAAGTTGATGCTTGAGAAGTTGAAGCCCATGGGTCCTCAATGTCCAACTCCAGCTCCTCTTCTTCCTCTGCAACACCGTCGAGGTCCATCGCATCCCCTTTGGAAACTGCAGACCGCTCGCCCACGACCTCTTTCCAAGTGACATACCTCTCCCACACGTCTCTTACAGCCACCTTCAATTCTAAGTCCTCTTCCTTGAGCGCTTCAGCGTGTTTCTTCGCCAACTCTATAACTTTCACCAGCATGTCTTCCGCCAACTCCTCGCTAGGTACGAGCGAAAGCAAAAACCTTGTGTACCACGCATCATCGACGCTGTTGTGTGAGAATTCGTCGAGTGCCTTGACGGTAAGCGAAGAAATGGGAAGGTCGAGCAGCTCCTCTGGTGACATCGTGGTCGTTTCCAAAGTGATCACCTGATTTCTGTCAACTTTTCCGTCCGACGCGCTGCAACGCGTCTCCAAACCACCACGAAACGCATTCTCTCTCTTCCACCTGGGAATCACCAAAACATAATTGTCAGCATAATTGTATGCCATGGGCAGACATTCTGGACCTTGGGACCGTCGTCCACAAGTCCCGGCTGCGGCTGCGAAAACATCCTCCCCCACTGATTCAAACAGCGCCGCGACAGCGTCAACCATCTCTGCTCCTCCGCTAGCTGAGCAAAACGAACACCTTACCAAACACTCTAAGGTGGTGCAGGAAAGCGAAGAAGATGAGAGGGAGAAAAAGCTTGGAGAGACTGTAGATCATGTTTTTCGACGTGGTATGTTCCTCGTCTTCGATTCAAAGGTCGGGAGGTGGCATGAGATGCAATGTTAATTGTATTTATTCGGTGTAGTGTTTGGAAAGCGAGAATATAAAGGCAAACAGCGCGAAATCATGCTCTCCACTGTTAAAGGGCATGACATCCTCGTTGTCGCTCCAACAGGGATGGGAAAGGTGTGCCTTCCATCCTCTGGCTCTCTGTCTCAAATTATTGGCTGAATATTAGGACTCAGAGTCTCTGCTTCCAAGTTCCGGCGCTCGTTGAACCGCGCGGCGTGACACTCGTTATCTGCCCGCTGCTCTCGCTCATGTTGGACCAAGTGAACGCTCTTAAACAGCTAGGTATCAATGCAGAGATGTGGAGCTCAAACACCACTTCTGCTGATGTGGAGAAAGTAAGCCGCATCTGCCTCTCCCTTTAGACTTCTATGTTCATGCTCTGCTTGCAGATAAGGAAAGACCTCAAATCTCCTCGACCTTCCATCCGTTTGCTTTATATCACCCCAGAACGGCTTCTTGCACCCGCTTTCTCCAGTTTCGCGAAGGACCTTTTCATGGAAGGAGAGTTGAACAGACTCGTCATCGACGAAGCACACTGCGTGATCGAGTGGGGTCACCAGGTATGTCTTCCCTCATCCCCTTGTCAGACCGCCTTCTGTAAGCCGAAGGCTGATGGTTTCTTGAATGCTGGATTGTATCATAGTTCAGAAAAGACTATCTGCGCATCGGGGAATTTCGAGAAGCGATCCTGAAATCCATGCCAGAAGGGACAGAAATGGTGCCCATCACAGCCGTCACAGCATCTGCAAGTAGCGAGTTCGTCCATCCCAAGCTCACTCGTCATGGGACCCTAATTGAGTATTGTGCATCAGGATGCAGACCGCCGTCATTGCTTCCCTCTCCATGCGCACAACACACCTCTCACGCTTCGCTCATTCCTTCAACCGTCCTAACTTGTACTACGAGTTCTCTATACTATGCCACGTTGACGAGAAAATCACTTCTTTCATTGCGTATTTCGAGAAGCTGCGACAGAACGCAGCGAGAGCAAGCGGAGGAAAATTGAGGGAGAGGTTGCAGGGAATTGTTTATTGTAGGCTCAAGAAGAGGTGCGATTACGTGGCAGACCAATTGAGGAAGAGGGGGATCCAGGCCAGGGCTTATCATCGGTAATGGCACATTTTTATCATTCCGCGATGTTTTATCGCTCATTCTGGAGCAGGGATCTGAAGCCGAGAGATTTGGAGTGGACGCAGAAGGAGTGGGTTAGTGGGAGCGGAAAAGTCGACGTTGTCGTAGCTACAGTCGCCTTTGGGTGCGCCAACTTACTTTCCTCGCGCAACAAGCAGATAAAAAGGTTGACCGTTGGTGAACAGAATGGGCATTGACAAAAAGGACTGCCGCTTCGTCGTGCACTTTGACATTCCGACCTCTTTCGAAGGCTACTATCAAGAAACCGGTTTGTTATTCTCAACCTCACTCTTTCTCAGATTGCTAATGAATCGCGACGGTTGAAGGGCGAGCTGGAAGAGATGGAAGAATTGCGCGATGCCTCCTCTATTACTCGAAAGATGACGCATGGGAAGTGACGCAGCTAATGGCGCGGGATAATTCAAAGGAAGTATCAAAGAGCAAGAAATTCCAGAGTGGACACAGCGTTTCCAAGGCACGTCTGCTTCCACCTGTGCATGAAGTAAATAATGCCGACCACAGTTGATCCAATTCATCGAGAACGTCTCCGTCTGTCGTCACCTCTCCATCTGTTCCTACTTTGGCGAAGACGTACCCTCGGCTGGAAGTGTGGAAGCTGAAGACTATTGCAAGAAGATGTGCGACGTGTGCAAGAAGTCGAAGCGCGAAAGAGAAAAAGTTCGACAAGAATTAGAAAAGCTGACAGTACCGGAGTCGACACAGAAAGTCTTAAAGGAGAGAGCAGAGGAGGAGAGGGAGGAAGTTAGGTGTGAAGAGGAGTGGGCGAGGAGTCAAGAAGTCTTGATAAGAGGAGGTCGTGGTGGACAAGATGATGGAGAATCTGAGCAAAGAAGCCCAGATGAGAGTGCGAACAGAAGGATCGGACATGAAGAAGATGGCAATGTGCCAAGGGAGACGATACGAGATATGGAGGAAATCAAGCAACAGGGCTCGGAAGGATCCAGCAGAGAACTTGTGGAAAAGAAAGGAAAGAAGAGGAAGATCGTGGATACCGAAGAGTTAGACGGTTCAGAAACGGACGATGGAACTCCGTCGAGGATTAAGCAAGACAAGAGACCAGAAATCATTTCGAGGGCGAAGAAGCGTAAACAAACGGCAGGTTCTACCATACAACCAATCTCTGCATCCAACTCTTCTGAAATTGAAGACCAGGCGCCGAAGGAGAATGGAGGGGAAGGGGAGCAAGGTCGTAGACGAATGAAAAAATCGGACGCAATGATGCGATCCAACCCAGAAATCCATCCCCAGGAGGAAATCGCAAAGTCTCAAGTCACCAGTATAACTAGATTTATCGGTGGAGCCTCAACTTCAAAGTCTTCGAAGCCGGTGGCAATTTCAGATGAGTCTGAATGTTCCGATGGTACCTTTTTTCTTCACTGCAGGCGGTTGAAACTAATTGCTCTTGACGCTCGTTGTTGTTCAGAAGATCCTATCCTTCAGCCTGACACCAACCTCTCTCGACCCTTCCTCAAGCGGTCCACCCGCCTTAAAACTGTTCAAGAAGAACTCTTCCCCCCCATCCATCGCACCTTAGAGACTACTGTCTCGTGGGGACAATACCCCAAACACAAACTATCCAAATCCCAAAGGTCGCTCATTCAATATTAACGACACCACAAAGGCTGATGAAGGGATTGACAGGAAATCGCTGGCGATGCATACTGCCATTCGCATCGAATCCGACCTCTATTGGTTCTCGAGCAGTGAAGGGAGGTATCAGGAGAGATTGGGAGAGGAGAAGAAAAAAATTAAAAGTTGGAAAGGCTGTGAAAACAAGGTGCCTTATAAATGGTTCATGGTTTCGCAGAAAACGAAGCGTTGATGTCTCTGTACCACCGTAAAATAAAACTACTTCTACGCAGAAAGATCACGTAGCTTTGCGGCATCAACACGAAATATAGTCGGCGAAGCATTTTGTGTCAGTTGAATGGCCAAAAAGCCTCGTCAGTTGAGACACGACAGGATAGAGCTGCCCACTGCCTGCACTGTGGATCTCGGTTGAGGCGAAAGAAACAACCCTATTGTTGCACTTTATCCGACATTGCCCAAGTAAGTTGTTTCATTAGAGTCAAGAGAAAAGGAACGCTTAAACTTGTTGTAGGAAGCATTTTCGCTAACGGTCGCGACCCAAAGGTCATATTGGAAGGCTTAGAACAGGAGGCAGACAAAAAGTGGTTGGGGATCCGTACCACAACGCTGAGATTGTGAACGACACTCGATCCTGTCGACTAAGACAGTGCGTGATGGGAGCCTGCTTCGTCGCTACATGGGCCGCTCGTGTGAGGCGCCCCATATACTCGCATCATCTTCTCAAACCAAACATGGTTCTCTGGCCTCGCCTCCTCTCCGCCTGATATTGGAGTCGAATTTGGTGGAAGCGAGGGAGCGGTGGCCCAAGCTGATTCTCTGCTTGCAGATTTGTGAGGCGGATCTGATCGTGCTGGAGATGCGTTTTCGATGCAAGAATGTCGAATTCTTTAACGTAGGCACGAAGGCACTGCCCTGATCAATTCCACAACAAATACACAAAGAGTGGTACAGACACGCATTTACATAGCAGGCAGGTTCAGTCAAAAGATGGAGAGATCATGTGCCCTGTTCCTCAGGATCTTTGTAATCTTCATACTCTGTCTTTAAGGCCAAAAAAAATTCCTGTTAGCTTCTCTCTACAACCTGAAAGGGAGACAGCTCACCCAATCATAAACCACTCTTATTATTAGTGAGCAGCTAGGGCAAGTAGCTGTCTCATCTCCTTCAGCAAGTTGTTTCTAAGCGGAACAAATTGGTGAGTAACAAGCATAGAAGAATAGTAAGTAGAGCGAAACACACCTTTGTGATCTCGAACCGATCGCCACAGGGACATGGGTAATGAAACACCCCTTTCTTCTCATCCCACACCATGTCTGCATTACACTTCATGTTAGGCCATCACTCTACGATCAAGTATTGGCAAAATGGTGCACCAACCTTCGATCTCGATTTCGTCGTCTGCCAAAGGCAATCAGGGTCGTCAATAGCGAAGAACAAAGTCTCACAATAACGCGGCATTTGCCCAACTGATACAAATAATGCACTTCTTCCTCACTCGTAACGCGGGATTGGCGAATATCGCACTTCGTCCTCAAAATTTTGCCACCCACCAACTGATGAGCGAGTCATGGATTCCAAAGGGTTGATCATGATCATGACCTCATCGCCAGACCCCTGCCAAACATCCAACTCACCCTCATCAACAATCTGACAACTTCGACAGCTAACAAGCACACGTAAAGGCTTAGCAGCGGATCAACCACTTCCCTTGTTCACGACATCCCCAACCTTTGTAGAAGTTGAGTAAAGCTCACAACACGTACGAATGGCACCTGCTTCCGAACCACCTATTACACTCAAACTTTTGCTCATAGGGGCGTCTTCTGTGAGCTCTTCACTTCTCATTGCATGAGGAACGCTGAGTTTGGGTCTTTGAAGGTCGGCAAATCCTCTCTGCTGTTGCGTTTCACGGACGATATGTTCCTGTCCAGTGATGAGACAAGCGCTACTATTGGTTTGTTCCTCTTTTCTCGAAAGATTCCAAGGGGTTGAGCAGGTGTGTTGGGTGGTTTTTGTGTACCAACAGGAGTTGATTACAAGCACAAGATGATTACCAGGAATGGGAAGCGCTACAAGCTATCTATTTGGGTTTGTCTCCATCTGTTCCCACGGCATCTTCATTGTAGTTGATTGAAGCTGGTTCACACAGGATACAGCAGGCCAGGAGCGGTTTCGCACGCTTACCTCCTCCTATTACCGCGGTGCACACGGTGTCCTGATCGTTTACGACGTCACCTCTCGAGAAACATTCGATGCTCTTCCCAGCTGGTTCACAGAGCTCGATACCTTCACCTCCTCTCCTCTCATCGTGCGGATGATTGTAGGGAACAAGATCGACAAGCAATTTGGACGCGTCATCTCCACGGAGGAAGGTCTGAAGTTCGCACAAGGAAAGAACCCGCCGGTGCATTTCAGAGAGTGCTCTGCGAAGGGAGATGTTGGTGTCGAGGAGCTGTTTGAGGAGTTGGTAGACAAGGTGGGTCGGTTCTATCTTTTCCTCACGACTGCCTTTGTCGTTGCATTGGCGGCAAGTGTTGAGCATATTGGCAGATCCTCGAGAACCCCGAACTCTATTCAGAAGGAGGAACGATGAAGAGGAGAGATTCAGCGAGGCCGCCTGGTAGCTATCCTCTCAGTCTAGAGGAAGGAAGCTGGGCGAATACTGTTGGGTGTAATTGTTGAATGTTCAACAGGACCAATTTGGTTTAGACCGTTTGCGGCTTTCCTGTAACAACATATGGATGTTTTGAGCAGTATCATACGGAGACACGTGTAGTGATTGTAATACATTTTGTGAATAGCTTCGTCTTAACCTATATTTGACTTGAACGAAAACAAATAAATAAATTGTGCAAGATAAAATGACTCCACAGATTGTCATTATAAGGAAAGGTAGTGAACTTCAGTTCCTGATAATGACTAATAGCAGGTAGTAGTCGCTTTCAGTCTACGATTTATCATGCTTTAAACTCTTTATTCCTCTCTACACAAACAAGGTCCAACTTTGTCGCAGCGGCTTGGCAGTGGAGTCTTTCTATCCGAACTTAGCTAACATTGGGTGTTGGGTTGATTTGGTTTCGCTGTCTACAACTAGCACTCCTTGGTTGATCCATAGTCCTGAGAGTTGCAGTGCGACTTGCAAGATCATCACATCCGATCAACCGTTCATCAATCCGATTCAGGCTCTGAATACAATCCAATCCAATCTAGGTTCCTTGTCAAAAAGTGTAAAGTTCCTCCAACTTGGTGAGCGTAGTGCGGCTGTTAGAAAACTTGCTGATACTTGCTTGAGCTCCTCATCCAATGGCTTCATATCCCAATCCTACCGCTTTCTCACTCGCAGTTGCTCTTGGCCTCGAGAACAGACCAGACAACAGCGAGATTATCTACATGTTGCCAATCCATTCACAGGTTACATCTGCTCTTCAGCACAGGTCGATTGCTCAAGCATATCATGATAGCTCGGAATCTTGCAACACAACCAAAGGCTCATGCAGACCGTTCGTGCCGAATTCTGCGCGAAGTATCTTCCTCAGGTGGTGAAGACCTATACAGACGAGGAGAAGTTAGCATACTCCGAGATACTCGCGCTTCATAACACCCTTGTCGACTCGCCTTATTACTTTCGCCTCAGGAATAATAGCGAGTCTCATACTTACGAGCGGGAAAAGCTTCGCGATCTGCCCAATATAATTGTATCCAGAATCATCGCACAAGATCCTCAGCTACAAGAAGAACAAGTCCAAGAGATTTGTCAAGCCCTTTGTAGCGCTCTCATGTATGCTTTGGATGAGGAAGGAGGATTTCTCCAAGCTCTAGGAGGAGAGGATAAAAATAAAAAGTTGCTCGAATACGTGAGGAAGTGGAGAACGACGTGCCATAAACCCTTTAGCGTCAAGATTCTTAATCGACTTGAGGGGATCTTGGAGGAGGACCAAGAGACGACCTCAGAGTGCAAAATGGTGCGAAAAATGTGGTACGATGGAAGCCACTGCGCATACAGTATGGCATGTACTGCTCTTCCCCACATCATATTTACTTGAATGTCAGGTCGATGCAAAAACGTCGAGGATCTCAAGCAATGCTCTCGGTGAGTCCAAATTGCGCACCAGTTGCGGTCATTGACTATCCGTTTACTCTTCTTAGCTGTAGAATTGTAGGTTCCTCTCCCTCTTATTCCTGGTGCTGCGTGATACTCATTGGCGCGTAGTCTCGGTATTGCGTACGATTCTTTCACGTTCCATTTGTATCTACTAACAAAAGTATCTTTCAGAGTATCGACCATCAAAAGGCAGATTGGAAAGACCATAAGGTTTGGAATTTTCATCCCACTTCAACCCTTGAGAGGATCTCTTATCACTGGCAACACAGCCGACGTGCTTCCCTGTCACGTATTAATCCACGATCAAAACCAACCGCCCTCACTGTTCAGCAATGATGGTATGTCCGTTCGGGGTGGGTGATCCTTGCCAAAATTCTGTAAGAACAAATAAGTGTTCCTGTAACTCATTCGACATCTTGCGCACTAGCTAAAACGCCAAACAACACATTTTAAGCGCACATAAGGCCGAGAGAGGAGTGCATGTCTCCCGATCACTTCACAGGCTCTCGATTCACCTTAGATTTAGGAGTGAAGAACTCTTTGAATGGGCTGAGAGAACAGGGGGAAGTTGGAAAGGATCAGCCAAAACTTTGCCAAATCACATTGTGGAAAGAGTTGAAGTACCAATGATTCGAATGCACATTTTCTCCATCTTTCCTGTGCATATGTTGGTATCTCTCCAATAACTACGGCTTCCCACTGCAGTACTAAGCATCCCTTAACCTGAGGCATTCTATGTCCACGCATTCCAGTCCAATCGATTTCTGCTAACCCTAACTAATGGACTGCATTATTTTCTACGATCACGTGAGCGGTGATGTCATGATGTATAAAAACCACCAACTCCCGCTGTCCCGCCATCCGACTTTGCTGCCCTTATAAATACGTCCAGCCTGCTTCAACGTCAACTACTGCCCTTGAATAGGTTTTTCACTCAATCGCTGTTGCGCTGTTCGAAATATGAGTACCATAAAACGGGATGTCAAAAATCATCTTTTGTTTGAGGTACGGTTTCGCAGTCTTTTTTAGTGGTCTAAGTCTGATGATACGATATCAAAAAGATATGCTGGGAAGTAGTTAACAAAGTCGGAGGTTGCTATACCGTTATTAAAACGAAGGCTCCCGTCACCTGCCTGGAGTATGGGGAGCGATATACTCTCATTGGTCCTCTTTCATACAAGACAGCGCCGATGGAAGTCGAACCAATAACCCCTCCGGAGTCGTCTCCTCTAGGAGCCACGCTTGCCGCCATGACCGCTCAAGGTGTCAAGTGGCTCTACGGAAGGTGGCTGATCGAGGGAGGACCCAACGTTTTGCTTTTCGACACTTCAAGCGTCGGTAACAAGCTCGATGACTGGAAAGGAGATCTTTGGAGAGTAGCTGGTATTCCTAGCCCGCCAAATGACCAGGAAACCAACGAGACCATCTTATTTGGGTACTTGGTTGCGTGGTTCTTGGGAGAGGTACGTTTCTCCTACATCGAGAGTAAAACGGGCTTGTGTTTAGTGATTTCACAATTATGATAGTTTTCCGCCCAAGAGCGTTTCAAGGCCATCGTTGCTCACTTTCACGAGTGGCTGGCTGGTCTCGCCATCCCTCTTTGCCGAAAGCGACATATCGACATAACGACGATTTTTACAACCCATGCTACTTTACTAGGCCGCTACCTCTGCGCGGGATCGGTAGATTTTTACAACAATTTACAGTATTTCGATGTTGACGGTGAAGCGGGTCGGAGGGGAATTTATCATCGGTTTGTGCTGCCTTATCCCACATCTTTCCTTTTAGCCGGAAAGTTTCGGGGGACGCTGATTGGGGGTGGGGTTGTGCATCAACAGGTATTGCATTGAGCGAGCGGCTGCTCATTGTGCTGATGTCTTCACTACTGTTTCTCACATTACGGCCTACGAGAGTGAGCACCTGTTGAAACGTAAACCAGGTAAACTTTCGTTCCTTCTTTCCATTGAAATCGTCTTAACATCAACTGCGCGCAGATGGCGTCCTCCCTAACGGATTGAATGTCAAAAAGTTCCAGGCTATGCATGAGTTTCAAAACGTATATTGTTTCCCCCCGTCATTCAGGCATTCTTGCTGACTTCTTGCCGCAGCTGCATGCTCAAGCGAAGGCGAAGATCAATGATTTCGTTCGCGGTCATTTCTATGGTGCGCTCCAAGTCCCGTCACCTGACAACTCACTCATCCTTCCCAGGCCATTACGATTTCGATCTGGACAATACCCTCTACTGCTTCACTGCCGGAAGGTACGAGTATAGGAATAAAGGTGTCGATATGTATATCGAGTCTCTTGCCCGCACGTTTCTTTCCATCCCCACAGGTCAATTCTCACAGTGTAACATAGGTCTGAATGGTCGACTCCAAGCGGCTGGGTCCAAGACAACCGTCGTAGCTTTCATCATCATGCCTGCTGCCCACAACTCGTACACTATTGAATCCCTGAAAGGGCAGGCGGTTACGAAGCAATTGCAAGATACCTGCAAGGAGATTACGGATCGAATTGGTCACAGATTATTTGAGAGGACGGCACGCTACACTGGGTGAGTATCTCCCCTTTCGTATCACTTTGCTGATCGTATATGGTTGTTGGAAAGACAACCGGGAACAGAAGTGCCCGATGCGTCCGAACTGTGGACTGAGCAGGACAAGATGCACCTCAAACGTCGTGTCTTTGCTCTCAAGCGCAACTCCCTCGCTCCTGTGGTAACCCACAACATGGCGGACGATGCAAACGACCCGATCCTCAATCAAATTAGACGAGTCCAGCTTTTCAATCGTAGCAATGACCGCGTCAAGATCATTTTCCACCCCGAGTTCCTGAGCTCGAATAATCCTATTCTCGGTCTCGACTATGAAGAATTCGTGAGAGGATGCCATTTGGGCGTCTTCCCTAGTTATTACGAGCCTTGGGGATATACTCCGGCGGAATGTACTGTGATGGGTGTCCCAAGCATAACGACGAACTTGTCAGGTGCGTTTCTCTCATCGTTCTTGTCATCGTCATTCATTGAGCGAATAGGGTTCGGCTGTTACATGGAGGAGCTCATCGACAATGCTGAGGATTACGGAATCTACATTGTTGATCGTCGGCAAAAATCCGTTGAAGAATCCGTTAACCAACTTACCGATCAGTTGTTCACGTTTTCTCAGAAGACTCGCAGGCAAAGGATTAACCAAAGAAACCGAACGGAGAGGCTCTCAGAGCTTCTTGACTGGAAGAAGATGGGGCTTGAATATGCCAAAGCTCGTCAGCTCGCTTTGAGGAGGGGATACCCTAGTAGTTTCGACGATGAGAGCGAAGGCTTCTGGGATCTCGTCGGCGAGAATGGGGAGAAATTGCCGCCTCCTCTTTCCGTGCCTGGGTCACCCCGATGGGCTAGCGGATTGATGACGCCGGGTGATTTGGGAACGTGAGTCTTGTCCCCCTCCCTCACTTTAGCGAACGTGAAGTTAATCTGCTTGTTAATAGTTTGACGGAAGAAATGGCTTCTCTGAACACATCCGACTACCGCGGTGTTCGTGCTTGGGAGTCCATGCATAAAAAGGATGAAGACGAAGAAGAATACCCCTTCCCCTTGGTACTGAAGAGGAAGTCTCGTGGACCTTCTGGGACTTCCACCCCTGGTATGACGAACGGTGACGCTTCCAAACCGATCGATTTCGATATTGCGACGCAGAAATTGGAGGAGATCAACGGAGCCAAGTAAGATGTCCGTACTATTAAAAGAAGGACGATGTGTAGCTTTTTCATTCATCTGTGACCGGAGTTGAGGAGGTGCATTTTGGAATTGGGTTCTTAATCGTTTGAACTCACCAATCCCTTTCTTGTCAATAAAGTTTCGTCGTCTCTACAACTGCCTCATACCCAAACTCATTTCATCCGACTGTCAACGGGAGCGAAGATTCTCTCTGACCCCCTTCCCCCCCTTTTTTATCATTTCATCCTAGACAAACGGTTCAGAGTTATGTTTCGTGATTCCAGACTCTTTCAATAACAAAAGTTCATGATATTTAAGAACCTATCTTTCATCACTTTGCTGATCGTATATGGTTGTTGGAAAGCCAACCGGGAACAGAAGTGCCCGATGCGTCCGAACTGTGGACTGAGCAGGATAAGATGCACCTCAAACGACGTGTCTTTGCTCTCAAGCGCAACTCACTCGCTCCTGTCGTAACCCACAACATGGCGGACGATGCAAACGACCCAATCCTCAATCAAATTAGACGAGTCCAGCTTTTCAACCGTAGCAATGACCGCGTCAAGATCATTTTCCACCCCGAGTTCCTGAGCTCGAATAATCCTATTCTCGGTCTCGACTATGAAGAATTCGTTAGAGGATGCCATTTGGGTGTCTTCCCTAGTTATTACGAGCCTTGGGGATATACTCCCGCGGAATGTACTGTGATGGGTGTCCCAAGCATAACGACAAACCTGTCGGGTGCGTTTCCTCTCATCGTTCTTGTCATCGTCATTCATGGAGCGAATAGGTTTCGGTTGTTACATGGAAGAGCTCATCGACAATGCTGAGGATTATGGAATCTACATTGTTGATCGTCGGCAAAAATCCGTTGAAGAATCCGTTAACCAACTTACCGATCAGTTGTTCACGTTTTCTCAGAAGACTCGCAGGCAAAGGATTAACCAAAGAAA